>JAQGBT010003450.1:0-19584 GCA_034698585.1 Disparrhopalites patrizii | reverse complement strand
GAGAGAAAGAGAGAGACAGAGAGAGAGAGAAAGAGAGAGAAAAAAGAGAGACAGAGAGAGAGAGAAAGATGTTGTCAGCCCATGTTTTCCTATCTTTCTTTATCACGCGTGTAAATTGGTTGCCACATTAATATCATGTATGATGAACCGTTATAGACTGCACACAGCGTCGTTTTGTCGTCTCTCTCTCTCTCTCTTCCTCTCCCTGTCTCTTCAGTAGGGAAGCATATGTGTGGTATACATCAAAGTTACCACCCTTCACTTTCAGCGTCCCTCCCGATCATGTCTTAATCAAGTGTGAAAAAGTGAAACAATACCCATAAAACTTTTGCTTGTCTTTCTCTCCAGCAAAAACTCATTCTCCCCTGCACTTTTTGAGTCCATTATGTCCGGGCGTTCGGAGTACATACTAATCGTTTGTGTATATATAGATAAGGAATTTCGAGCAACAAAAACAATGCTTAAAGAACTTAACTTAACCCGCAACTTTGTGCTTGTGCAAACAGGGTTAGAAAATTTATTGTGACTAAAAAAGCAATAATTGTCCCTGTATTATAGAAGCGTGTAGTGTTTTGTGCATATTTCTGTATGTACGTACATAAAAGGACACTCCGATGGAATTTATTGTGATATGGTAGGAATTTACAAAGTATTAAACATATTTAGACATTTTCTCGAACATGAATTTACATATATTTCCCTTCAAAGCCGGAGATAAAAATAGAATTCAAGAAGGGAGCATGATGATTATTTCCCAATTGTTTTATAGTGCATAAGAAAAGGGAAATCCGCAGGTTGAGCTGTCATACAAAGTACACAATATTTTTTTCTCTCCCTCTCGGCGGCAGGGATTAAAGAAATTCATTTAAGAGTAATAATGTTAGAGGGAGGAAAGGAAATCTGCATAACTATGGCAAAGAGCAATAATGAAAATCATCACCTTCTTTTTCCCCTTCTCAAAAAGAGAAAAAAAGGGAGCTCAATGAGAAAGATGAATTAGGGGAGACCATGGAGTGAAAGGAGAGGCATGAGAGAGAGAGAGAGAGAGAGAGAGAGAGAGAGAGAAAACGGAAATACTTTTACACAACCACAACTTCTCCCGTAATGGGTAAATGTAATGGAATTTGGAAAGAATTTGTTGGGGAAAAGAAAGTGTGTGATGAAGGAATTTTTTTTTCTTATTTATTTTTTTTTCCCTGATTTTTTTCTTCTGACGACCGATTATAGGGAAGGTTATATAGGCTATGACATCCTTCTGTCTGCATGCCTTGTTATCGGGTCCCAATGGAAAGGAAATCCGAATGGAGGGGGATTTATGACAAGAAGGTGTTTGTGTTGCTCAGAAGGAGGGAAATATGGTAGTTTTCAAGTGTCCCAACTTTCTAATGTCTTTCGAAGGATTACGTATTGAGGACGAGATGTGAGAGACCATTTCCTTATTTATGCCAGGGAATTTGCGAGATCTATACCAAAGACATGGGACCATTTCGGTTAAGAAACCTCGGCTACAAGTCAGAGTGGAGGTAGAAGAGAGAGAAAGAGGAATGGTGAAAGAGAGATTTTTGAGAGAGAAAGAGAGAGAGATAGAGAAAGATTGCGTGAGGAAAAGAGAGATAGGGAGAGATTGAGAGAGAGAGAGAGTCGCTACCACAAACACTGATGGGACAAATTTATTGTCACATCTTGTAATAATTTCAGGCAGGAAATGATTAAACAAGAGCAATCCCATGTGCAAGACTCGTCAAGTCTTCTCTCTCTCTTTATCTCTCTCTGTCTCTCTCTCTCTTTCGCTCTCTCTGCTACTCCTTTCCCTCCCCTTCCTCAGTGGGTAAGAAGACGGTTTGTGAAGAGAAATCTGGGATATAAATTGTTTTCTCTCCTCACTCACACACAGGGAGTGAGAGTCCCTTATGTGTCTTTAATATGATCGCATGATTGATGTTTTCGACATGTGAAAATCCAATTTAATTTTTCTCATTCAACATCTACAAAAAAAAGAGGAGTAGTCGTTGGAAGGAGATTACCTTTCTCCACTGCTCCCATTACTGATTCTCATTCCCTCGTGTATGTACATTTTTTCTTTCTCTGTTTTTTCTCTCTCTCCCACTCTCTTTCTCTCTCTTTTCTCTCTCCACCCGCTTTCCCCTCTCAAACTCAGTTAAAGCAAATATTTAAAGTTCCATTTCATTTTTTTTCCACTCTCTCTCTCTCTTCCCATTTCCCTTTCTCTTCCAAACAATTTTTTTCCACTTGGAAAACCAGCACATCTTTTATTTTGACCACCCATTCAATTTTGTTTTTTTGTATCTTCTTCCCAGACATAATAGTGGCCGGGGACTGATTTGTTTTTTCTAGGGAAATACGTTCCTTTGATTTAGTTACAGGAGAAAACAGAACTTCTGCTTTCCGCCCCCACGCTTTTTCCTCAGTAGATCTTGCACTCTTTCTGGCTCTGCCAATTTTCCCGTAATTTCTCCATTCTCCCTCGATCTTGCTCTTCCAGTCTTATAACATTGCCTTTTTTTCATCCTGCTTTTTGCTAGTATCTGTCTTTCACTTACTCCCTTATCTCTCTCTCTGACACCGTCTATGCAATTCTTGACTTCTCCTCAACTCCTCCACGTCTTTATTCGATTCCTCTAACAATCATAATCAAATTGACTGAGACGGGAGATAATTTCATCAGCAAGTCATTATTTTCCCTCAACTCATATGTTCACCCGGCCCTGTCTCCCTCTCACTTAATCCAGGCACTGTGCTATTTAAAAAGACGGGAATTCCACAAATAATACATATGTATATATGCGTGAAATGCGTCGGGGTGGGGAAAAAATAGTGCTGGGGCAAACGGAAGACAAATCCCTATCTTGCCTATTAGGAGGTGGAGGATATTTAATTGTCAATACAATTGCTGGGCGGGTAATGACTTTATAAGGCCGTGAATGTGTTACTCCCTACGATGTACATAAGGCCTGGGAACATTGTCCTTGTGTGGGAACAAGAGGAAGAAGGGGAAACTCTCTTTCTCTCTCTTTTTCTCTCTCTTTCTCTCTCACTTTTTCTCTCTCTCTCTTTCTCCATTTCTATCTCTCTTTCTCCCTCTTTCTGCCTATTTCTCTCTATTTCTTTCTTTCTCTCTCTTTCTGTCTTTTTTCTCTTTCTCTCATTCTCTGTCTTTCTGTCTTTTTTCTCTTTCTCTCATTCTCTGTCTTTCTGTCTTTTTTCTCTTTCTCTCATTCTCTCTCTTTCTCTCTTTCTCTATCATTCTCTCTTTTTTCTCGTTCTCTCATTTTTCTCTTTGTGTCTCCTGTTCTCTTTTTTTCTCTTTCTCTCTTTGTGTCTCTTGTTCTCTTTTTTCTCTTCCTCTCATTTTTCTCTTTCTCTCTTTGTGTCTCTTGTTCTCTTTTTTCTCTTTCGCTCTTTTTTCTCTGTCTCTCTGTCTCTCTTTTTTTCTTTTTTCTCTTTTTCTTTTTTTTTCTTTTTTTCTCTTTCTCTCATTCTCTCACTGGCTCTCTCAGTCTCTGTATCTCTCCATCTCTCCGGCTCTTACTTGTGTACCAAAGTACAAATAGTTGAGTTTAGTTGGGAAATCTCTTTCATTTCATGCTCCCCCTTCGACTCCGTCTTTCTCTTTTCCCTCACTCACTCAAAGACTTTGTATTGGTTGTGTGTGTATGTGTGTGTTCCCTCTTGTATTGGTCTCCTTTTCTTCTCGTATGTGTGTATTGTTGGAATGGGGAAGGATGAAGTACACAAAAGCAACTTTGCTCATTTGTTCGCACTTTAAATTTCCATTTGACTTTCCTCTCTTTTCACAGCCTGTAATTCAATAACAAGAACTCCAATTGGGACAATCGACTTTCCCTCTGATAGTTCTACGTATGCTTTCTACCCCATCGTTTTCCTTAACCCCCCTCTCCCTTTTCTTTTGGTTCCTTTTTTTTACTCGCCCTCGTTCCCTTTCTTTTTACCCCACATAATAAGATGAAGGAGAGCGTTTGGATTTTTTTCTCTTTCCCTTATCTTTTGAAAGAATGAGAGAGTCAATACAAACGTCTGAGGCTTTAGCGGAGAACGAAAGAGCCGGAGCAATTATGCTACCCACGCGTAGCCTGGGAAATCACAATAGTGGTCTGGAACTACCTTTAGACTCTGTATTTATCCTCAAACCCGGGTCTTTTTTTTTAGCTAATCCGCTTTCCCCTGTGCTTTCCCGGTTTTTTTTTTAGAAAATTGTTTTACAGTATTAAGAAAATCCATTCATTCATCTGAGGTCCCAGGAATTTGAAGGCATACTATGAAGGCATTTCACCTTGAGTTGGTCTCTTTTCGAATGACAAGGAAATGCAGAAAAACGGAAGATTTTTGGGGTGGGCGGAAAACAAGATTGACAATAATCTACCAGATCGATTTTTCGTGGCAAAGGTTATAGGAATATGTTTGGACGCCAATAAATAAAAATAAAAACAATGACGAACCACCCCCTGCATAATGAATGGGGAGAGTATGTGGGCAGTGGTGGGAGGGTTGAAGGGTTATCCTGAAAGTATCGGGAAAGGGAGACAAAAATAAAATAAAAGGGATGAGTAAAAAGAAGAGAGCAATTTTTTTGGGGTATAGTAACAACATAAAGTAAAGAGAGAGAGAGCAACAATCAATAGGAGAACATATTGTGAGGGTTTATGCGGGAAATTTATACCACTCTGGTGTGTAAAAGGTGATGGATATTCTTGGGGATGATGGAGAGCAGGAAATAAATAGTTGCACCACCACCAAACCACCAAATAATCCCACTATTTTGGACACACGTTTACACACTTGAAACCATGAAAACCCATGTGAGAAGAGGAACTGCAGTAAAAGCTACTGTCTCTTTCTTTCTCTCTCTCTCTTTCTCCAGCTCCCACTATTACCAGAAAGATACAGTAAAAGTAACATTTTTCCCTGCCCTCATAGCTCAAACGTATGGAGTTTTATTTTACTTTTTTTTATCTTCTTCTGGGAGGGGGGAAAGGAGGGGGAGGGAAGAGAGAAAAAGAAGAACAAGTATATAAGAGGGAAAAGAAGAGAACAAGCCCTGTTTTTGTTAAGGATCTATATACCCTCCAACATTCATTTCTACGACCATGGCCGTTCACTACAGAGCCTCGTCGAGTTTGTTATGGTGAGTAGTACGGAAAAAGAAAAGCACACGGGAATAATTCCAAAAGGATCACACGGGACGTGGACCGCGAGAGAGAGAGAGAAATCGAGGGGGAGAGAGAAAGAGAGAGAAAAAAAGCATGTCTCATAAAAATAAGCCATATTTTGGAAAGTTGAGTTCTGGTCGATATAGCTGGATATATACATGTGTTTTTGTGGTCAATGGGGTTATGTTTAATGCAAGAGATTACCCTTTGGATCTCATGTCCTTTCTTTCTCATCTTTTCTCCCTCTCTCTCTGTCTCTCTCTGTCCCTCTCTCTCCATCTCTTGTGTCTGCTCTGTTTGTACTATGTGTGGTGAACAGGACCATGAAAAATACCAATGGAGACAACCAATACTTGACTCTTAGTGGGTTCACACAAGGTTTTCATCAAGGGAAAAAGGGAGGGAGGGAGGAAGACAGAGAGAGAGAGAGCGAAAATAGATAGAAAAAAAACTATTGAGGTGCACACAACCACTATGGACTCGCGGAATGGAAGAATAAGAATTGTATAGTAGAATTGGAGCGCAGAGGGCGTCTATCTTTTTTTTTCTTATATTTTTCCCTTTCTCCCTCCCTCCTCTTTCTTTTCCTTCCCCTCCCCCATCTTTCTCTCAGTATTCTTGAGTTTATTCTTTTCCCTAAAATGCCCAGCTACTATGGACTTGTTTGTGTGAGAGACACGTGGATACAAAGTACCCCATGCTTATATAATAGACACTTTGAACTCAGCTGTGCTCTCTCTCTCACTCTCTGGTCCTCCTATAACATAGGAGTTACTTCAATGCTTTGTGTCTTCTATGTTGTTTCCATCTTGGAAGAAGAAGAAGAAGAGAAAGAAGAGAGAGAGAAAAAAAAGGGGGATGAGGGGGTTGAGGGGGGAGGAAGGAAAAACAAGTTCGATTTGTACAGGACAAGTACACAGTATATATACTTAGGTAATGTACTGAGGATAAATTGGCAAGCATAAAGCTGACAGAGGGAGGGAAAGAGGGATGGGGAGAGAGAGGGCGAGAGAGCGAAAGAGAGAGAGAAGGAGTGGGGAGAATCACCAGTGAAGAAGAGAGAGGAAGAGAGAGAAGGGGAGAGAGAGACTAGATAGAGAAATCAAAATGGGTGAAAGGTAAAACTTTTTTATCCAGGAGAAAGCAAGTGGAAATAATGCACAGTGGGTCCATAAATAAAAAGGCCAGTTTTTTCAAGTTGAACAAAACGATGTAAAAGTAGCCCCAAAAGAGTTCCTCAGGGACTCGTATTCCACTGAAATTTCCCAGTTTCCCATACTCTCTCTCTTTCTCCCTCTCACTCTCTCTCTCTCTTTCTCCCTTCGAAAGCAACTCTTATTTTCCAGAGAGCATTCCAGTCTTCTTAGAATCATCTCTGTCTGTCTGTCTATCCCATCTTTATGCTTCTTCGCTTCAGCCCATCCCATTGCGACCATCATTTATGATCTAAGCTACTCTTCCAACACACACACAAGCATTTCCAGGCATCATAGGCTTCCTAGGCGTACCAGCAATGGGGATACAGGAGGAAGATATTTACTTGTATTACCTTTTCTCTCTCTCTCTCTCTCTCTCTCTCTATGTATGTATATGTACATGGACCAAATATTTCCACATCAAATTTCCTCTGCTCTCTCTTCTTTCTCTCTCTCCCTCTCTTTCACACAAACACAACGCACTTACATAAAGGCTTTCTCCGCAAAAAAAATGTACCTTTAAAGGATGGACGTAGACGTTGTAATGGGAGTAATGCGAGTGAGAGTCTCTGTAGAGAGAGAGAGAAAAAAAAAAGAATAAAGAGGGAGCAGCAACTCATATCTTCCATACAATTTTAATACCTAATAGTTTTTCTTCTTGCAAAAATGTCCATCTAAAAAATTCAAACGGCCATTTTTATCTCATCTGTACAAGTACTGGAGAAGCCGTGCGAAGGGCTTCTGGGCTACGATCTTTCTCTTTGCTCTGTAAGCAAAGGCTCTTTCGGTTCCTTTCCTTGGTTGCCCAAATATCATTTGCTTTTATGACATGATGATGATAATGATGATGATTCGTCTTTTCTTCTTCATCTCTCCTTTTCCTTCCTTCCTCTCCCAGTTTTAACACTCAAGGAGATACTTGCTGTAATTATGTCCTACACGCAGGTATTTTGCTATGTGAAAGTTATATATGTACCTATCTACATGCATATATATATATATCGGAAAAGAGCAATCACAATATCTTGTACAGATGTTCAGGACCAAATAATGTGATCAGATGACTGACTGCTTTTGTTCAAGAATCACATCCCATAAGGATTTGCATATGTATACATACTTTCTCACTTTCCCCCATTAGCCCGAATTTTTTTTCTTTGATCCTTCTCTTTTGAATGAGAAGTTTCTATATTAAGCGCTTGGCATTTGTTGGGAGACGTTGTAGTAATTTCTCCTGACAAAGATTTCTCCCAACGGTTTTTTTCGAAATTCCCTTCACTTTCTCCTTGATAATATTCCAATAGACAAATGGGTTGTTCCTGTATTTCTTTATTCTATATTTGTAAGCCAAAAGAAAAATATTCTTCCTACCCCCCCCCCTACAACTTCCCTTCCTATGAGAATGAAAGAGTGGCATAATGGAAGGAGACAGAGACAAAGACATTAAAATATATTTGGGTAAAGGACTCCCAGTAATAGGAGAAGGCAATACAGAGGGATGCCAGGAACCGGGAAAGAAATGGGGGATGAATCATCGGAGGAATTGCATTGACGTCAAACGATTTGAGAGGACTTTGACACATTCTTTTTTCTCTTCTTCTTCTTTGCCCCAACAAGAACCTATCTCTCCCTATGCATTGCTATCCTATTCTACATACCTCCGGTGTGTACGTAATAAAGAAGAGAGCAGAGAGAGAGAAAAAAATTAAAGAGCACAGAAGAAAGAATTCTTCTTTACCATAACGATTCTTTTTTCCCATGAATTATCTCTCCTCCTTCTTGACGTACTTTTATATATTTCTGAAATAAAATACATCTTTCAAGCTCTTTTTTTCTTCAGCGTTTTTAGCTAACATCATACAGAAATGAGAAGGAACAAAAAATGGAACAGCGAGGACCTTTAAAGTTGTTACTCATACGCTCCATTTCAATTTTGGCCTATTTCTCTTTTTTTTGTGCTTTTGTACCTTTCTCTCTCCCTCTATCTCTCTCTGTCTTTCTCCCTCTTTTCTCTCGCCTTCCCTCTCTTTCTCCCTATTTTCTCTCGCGTTCTCTCTCTTTCTCTTTCTTCCTCTTTTCTCTCGCTTTATCTCTCTTTCTCCCTCTTTTCTCTCGCGTTCCCTCTCTTTCTCCCTCTTTTTCTACCTTTTCTCTCTCTGACTTTCTCTTTATCTCGCTTTCTCTCTCACTCTTGCTCTCTCCTTCTCTTTCTCTCTCCTCTTTCTCGCTCTTTCTTCCTCTTTCTTTCTCCTCTCTCTTCCTCCCTCTTTTCTTTCGCGTTCTCTCTCTTTCTCTCTTTCTCTACCTTGTGTCTCTCTTGCTCTCTCTTTCTCCGTCTTTCTCTCGCTTTCTCTCTCTCTTGCTCACTCCTTCTCGTTCTCGCTCTTTCTTCGTCATTTTCTCTCTCTTTGTCTCTCTACTTCTCTCTCATTCTCTCTCTCTCTCTCTCTCTCAGTCCATAAGGCTGCTCACGTTCCCCTGGCTAACATATAAGTAACAGATTCTCCCGCCCGTTCTATCTGTATACGTCAATGCCGAAAGGGTGACTTGCTAAGCGTACTTCTTACTTATTCTTCTTCAAATTACGGATTCACTTTTAAGATTCCCGTTTCTCTCTCACTCTGCTCCTCTTCCCTTTTGCCCTCCCTTCCTTTATTCCATCTACGACGTGAAGATATTCCATTCATATAAGTCACGATATGCATAAGTACAACTACCGTTGAAGTCGCTCTCCCATCGTGTTGTCGTATCCAGGAATAAAAGGTTTCGGACGCTACCAAGAATAGTAAATAAACAACCAGGGAGAGAATTCTTACACAAGTTCCTTCCTAAGTTACACAACAGCCGACCTTCCCTCCCCTACATTTGTGCTGGGCATGTCCGTTGGTATGATTTCATTTTTGTGAGCACAAAGTGAGTTTTCATAAGTACATACAAGTGCAGGTTAAAAGCCTCGGCATTCTTTTTGTCAAAATATAAACTTGTCGGGAAGGGGAAATGTGCAAAAAAAAAAAAACGTTTTACGTCTTACTTGTAGGTACCTCTCTATAATATCCTTTGCCTTGTTTCATGCACTCTTTCTCCCTTCCGTGATTTCTTTAGGTTATTTTTTACCGCTGTCTCTTTCTAATTTTGTTCACTTTCTTTCTCTGTGGTTCGTTCCTTCTCTTTCTTGTATCCCTTTTTGATACTTTTTCTTCTCTTTCTTTCCTTCCTCTTTCTCTTCCTGTACCATTTTGCTCGTTTATCCTTCCTTGTCCTCCTCCCCTTTCAAGAATGCATGACCTACTATTATGGGAAGACCGTGCCACACACGTACTTGAACATCCGACATTCTTTTTTACACATCCGATATACGTAGTATTTTTTTGCAACGGTCCCATCTACGTCACAGAGTAAATTTGATGAAACCTTTGACTGAGGACTAGGAACCGGTAAAAACAGAAGGATAATGCGGAGAATGTTCCTATTTGAATAATACGGCGGAAGAAATTCATTCTTCATAGTTGATTTAAATAGAATTCAAATTGGTGGGGGAAAAGCACTGTGTCCTTACACCTGACGAGAGAGGGATAAATTTAATAATTAAAATAATATTGGTAAAAATAATACAAAAATTTATTTCGTGATTTTCATTTCCGTGATTTCATCATTATCACCTCTCCCATGATTAGGTGTGATTATTTTACCCGGGAGAATGAGATTAGAGCCCGACTTACAACTTGTGGCTGTGACCCCGTCGGAAAAAAAGCCTCTCCTATTATTATTTTTGGCCACGCACAACTCCCCACAAATTAATTACAGAGAAGGAGAATGATATTACAATTGGCTCTTTGAGTCTTTGAGGTGCTCGTCGTAAGTAGGACTGCGAGGGGGTTGGATAATAATAATCCATAATTTTTAGGTGTAACAAACTCGAAGGTGATTTTTTGTCGGTTTGGTTTCCAAGTATAATTATTATTATCAATTAAACACGTGCGATCCGTATTCATTATGAGTTTTTGTTGCCTTTGGCAAATCATCTCCCTCCAACTCACCTGTTCTGTTTGTGTCTTCCGAGTGGAGAGAGTTTTGGGAGTTTTTCGAATCTTCTTCCTTTGCTTGTCTATTAAGTAAAGGCTCCCTCATTCCCTTGTGGAAGTTTCTATCACCTTGGACAAGGTAAAAGTAATACAGATTTGGCGGAAAAAAAATCCTTCTTCCCGTCCGAAAAAAAAACGTTTTTCGGTTATTTCCTCCTTTTTGTGACTAAGCCTTTCTGTGCTCGTACAAATACATAAATATTATAGGTATACCTATGCATATTTATAGAGATTTTTATTGTGGCTACGACCATGTATTGCCACTTGGGTGATTATTTTATTTTCACCGTCCTCCCTTTGAACGCCTTCACCACGTTGGGGTGTGTGAGAAATGGATTTTTAGCAACTCGGGAAGGAAAAGGTAAGGGAATGTCTTTTCAAGTGATAAGTACATAACTACAAAATTAATAGTAAGATCAACAATAATAAATATTCAGGATGAATCCCTATCTCCGTATTTTTCTATCATAATAATGACCTTCTGTAATGTTTTTGCTCAACGAAATTCTTCCTTTTCGGAACATTTCATGTACATATGTGTATACATTGGCTTTCTTCACGATGGCACAGCGGAACCTGTGTCTTTGAACGATTTGTTACCATCTTTTTTTTGTGCTTAAAAAATGTTCGCAATTATTTATTTTGATTCCATTTTTGCTCCAAGTTATTTTTTCATCATGCACACTCTGTCTGAGCTCTGTACAAACCTGATTTTATTTCATATTTTACCTGACTTTCCCACATGTTTTTAGGGGATAGCACGTGCTGAAAAGAGGAGAAAATCCTTTTTTTGGAAGGAATTAGCAACGTGCAGGGTCGTTACATGAAGGGAAATGTCAAACAGTAAAAACAAATTAAGTGCACAAATGCTTATGTATACATTTGCTACGTTGTAAAAGAGGAAAAGAATATTTTTACGACGATTTACCTTCCACTTTTTATGAGTTTGCCAAGCTTCCAAAAAACTCGGATTCAGGAGGTGCTAAATGCTTGGGGGGAAATGAAGCAATTTCTACTTGAGTTTCTCCTCCCCATTTTGTCACTGCAGTCAATATGTCTAGCTTGAAAGGACAAAGAATGTTCCAGGAAAAATATGGGCATACCCGATATAAATGAAGGTCAAACAAAAAATGTCTTAAATCAAAGTCGTTTTAATACATCTAATTTTGAGGGGAATTTTGAATTAATTGTAAAAGAAATGCAGATTCATCCAATAAAACATGTAATACATACGTATTAAACTATTCTTCTCTTCTTCCCCAGATTGTTGCAGTAATCCCCCCCAAAACATCTCTGGATAGATTTCCCCACCAAAAATATAATATAAGCTTGTTAGCCGAGAAAGTTGCCCCGAGTTAATCCGTCAATTTGAGTGGAGAGGAAGGAAGATTTTTTTATTCGATTGTAAAGCCGACAAAAAAAAATGCCTTTGGGCATGGAACTTGAGATCCAACTTTATCTTATATGGAGTTCCCCCTACAAAATACAGCTTACACAGAATCGCACGATACACCAAGTGGTGGAAATATTTCTAAAAAAAATCCTTCTGGGTCCTTCCCACCACGTAACTATACGGCATATGCACTGGCCATATTAAAGACCTATTAAAGTGGATGTCATACAACTCCTAAGTCTTCCCACACCAATTTTTTTTTTTGCACAGTCTCTGTCCTAACTTCCTTCCTTCCTCTCCGCCATCCACACATAGTAACACATTAGTAACAATATTATGTCGGTAAGAAGTCACCGGAGAAGATATCATAATGAAAGATGATGTAGGTATTTGGAATGAGTCGTCCATACATGTGTGAGGACGGTGAGGGAAAAGGCGAAGAAAAAGAAAGAAGACATAAAGAGAGAATCGGTTCATGATGATGACGGTGATGATTTTCTCAGTGATATGTCCTCACGCTCTCTCCGCCTTTCTATATACACATTTATCCCGCAAGACCTCTTTCTTTTCCCAGCGTACATCCCTCCCAGCATCCAGCTCCTACAACAAAAGTAAGGAGCTATAAGAGGACTACTGAGCGGGCGTGATGAGGGAAGGCGCGGGGAGAAAAAGCACAACGGAGGGAGAAAGAATCAGAACATGGATAGTCGGGGGGAAAGAGAGACGGGCAGAAAGGTCTTAAGGGGAGAGATTAAAGAGTGCTTCAAATATAGAGAGAGCGTAGAGAGAAAGGGAGCCAAAGAGAGAGCGAGAGAGACACAGACAGACAGAGAGAAAGAGGGAGGACAATGAAATGTGAAAGAAAAGGCGATGATAGCATAGAAATTGAAGTAGAGAGAGAACGACATAGTAAATGGAGAACACGGAGAAAGCGACAGAGAGAAACAAAAAGAGACGGGAAAGATAGAGAGAAAAGCAGGGAAAGGTAGAAGAGAGTAATATAGAAAGAAAGAGACGGAAATATTGAAAAGGTAGTGACAGAGAGAGAAAGAGAAAAAGCGAGGAAAGGAGAGAAACAGAGGAACAAAGAGAAAGAGGGAGAAACAGAGAGTAACAAAGAAAAGGGGAGAAAAGGAGAGAAACAGAGAGGAAGAGAGAGAAAAGGGGAGAAAAGGAGAAAAACAGAGAGGAAGAGAGAGACAAGGGGAGAAAAGGAGAGGAAGAGAGAGAAAAGGAGAGAAACGGAGAGGAACAAAGAGAAAGAGAGAGAAAAGGGGAGAAACAGGGAGGAAGAGAGAGAAAAGGGGAGAAAAGGAGAGAAACGGAGAGGAACAAAGAGAAAGAGAGAGAAAAGGGGAGAAGCAGGGAGGAAGAGAGAGAAAAGGGGAGAAAAGGAGAGAAACTGAGAGGAAGACAGAGAAAAGGCGAGAATACAGAGATGAAGAGAGATAAAAGGGGAGAAAAGGAGAGGAGGAAAAGGAAGGGTGGAACGAGAGAGCGGGAAAAAGAGAGAACAAGAGAGGTAGATAGGAAAGTAGAGAGGGAAACAATAAACGGGAGAAAGAGAGCTTAAAAGAGAGAAATAGAGCAAAGGAGAGTGAAAGAGGAAAAAACAGAGAGAAAGGGCTGGAAAGACAGAAAGAAAGAGAGAGAGAGAGAGAGGGATTGAGAGAGCAGATGACTGAGGGGTGAGATGATACCCACAGAATAATAACTGTGTGAGCTCAAATGAAAGCCCTCATGAAATAAAGACAGTTCTACGACTTTAACACCTTGTAACAATTTCCCACCCTTTTAATCCCTGCAGATTAAAAGGACACAAGAGTCTCTCCACTCATACAATATTCTTTCATTCCCACTCTCCCCCGGCAACTTTCTTTACTTTCTCACATTATTACTTTCACCATTTCATAATTCATCCCCCCATATTACCCACCAACTAACACCCTTCTCGTTTCTGGGGGGATGAGGAGGAGGAGGAGAGGGCCCTGCGTCCGCAGGTCGTATGCCAGTTGTGTTGTGGCAGGAAATGCTAGTAGTACAGGCAATATAACAAATAATACAACACCAAAGTCTTTATTTCCTCCAGTTCGGTATTATGATCATTATTATTATCATCTCCTTTTTACTACTACCTCAAACCGCTTCCATCACGCTTCTGGTCCCTATAGGACGTACATATATTTTTTTTACAGTTGGCAGATTATCCCCTGACTTTCCTCGAGTAATATCAGGAGCGTTATTAGAACAACTCCTCTCGGTGAGACCTTCTCTATGGTTCTATTGGGTTATTATGTAGCTCAGGGTGCAGTGCGTACAATAACTGTTACACACTCATATTCTGCCGGGGAAACCTTCTGTATGGTTTCTTCTCCTTTTTCTCTCTCTTTCTTCTGGGTATAACTTGGGCCTTTAGGAGGAAAATGAAAGGAAAAAAAATCATTGAGGAGACCCTTACCTCTTGATTCATTTTCTCCTAAAATCGTCCTATCAATTCTTATATTCTCCCTCTCTTTTTCTCTCGTTTGCACTCTTGTGCTGTCTCTTTCTCTCTCTCTCTTTCGCTCTCTCTCTCTCTTAATCTATTTTTCTCTAGCATCCTTTCTCCCTCTTTCGCTCCCTTTTTTCTTCCTCAGTGCCGCATTTACTCTGTCGCACTCCCTTGCTTTCTCTCTCCACCATATGATATTGGGTGGGATGAAGGAGGTGCAGCCAATTATCACCCCACTCCTATTATTACCAATGTGGTGCTTCTTTTCTTTCTCTTTCGTCATCAACAACTTCTTCTTCCTCTCTTTCTCTTGATTACCTAAGCTCCCTTTTTTCTTTTTTTTACCCTCTTTTATTATTATTATACTCTCAGCCAAAATTTGTTCCTAATCTTTACCTTCTCCTCACCCTCCTTTTCATTCTCTAGCCCGCTTACCCCCGAAAAATTCTCTCTCTCTATCTCTCTCTCTCTCTCGCTCTCTCATACTCGGAAGATTGTGGTGATTACCAAGACTCTAGGATTTTTTCCTTGCTTTTACAAAGTCTCTTCCACTCTCTTTCTCTCTCTCTTCCCGTTTATTATCCTCTCTTCTTCTGTCTCTCGCCGGGTACAATGATGCATTTCTTTATTTTGTCACGAGAGTCCTACTACTCTGGTGATGGGAGAGAGCGACAACTTTTAATCCGAACTTATTCACAGTTTTATATTATGTGTACGCTCGCCACTTGAATCTCCGTAGGGTGGCTTGTCTCTCTCTCTCTCTCTCTCTCCCTCTCTTTCTCTCTCCCTCTCTCCGAGTCTTTTCTCTGGAAGCTCACTAAGAATTCCCGCAATATAAAATTTGGGGAAGGGAGAGAAAAATAAGTAGGGCTGCAAGTGTCAACAACACGTTGTTCTCTCTCTCTCTCTCCTTGAATCTCCCTCTCTTTCTCCCTCTGCTAATATTCCCTTTAGTATCAAGGGAAAAAATGGTCCATTCCATTTTGATTGCAATACTTACAGCTCTTTTAGTAGTTCAACACAATTTTTTTTTTCAAAATTGTTTTTCTCGTATTTTAATTAACTTTTCCTCCTATTTATTCCCCAGTACTTTTTTTCACAACTTGTTCCTCTGCCATTTTTCTAATTACTTTTGCCATGTACAGAATGTTTTTTTTTGGAAAGATATGTTGTCGATTTTTCTATGTGACAATTATTAAGTGACTGAACCATTTTTTTTTCGTAATGAACACACATGAAAAGTTGTTTCTTGGGAATGTTAAAAAAAATTAGCACCCGTTTCGTGCGACAGGGAGATGTGGGATGGAGGAGAGGGAAATTGGAGGGAAAAATTTGGTGTCGTAGCAACTTGAATTTTTAGTAGTTTTGACATGAAATTAATGGTAACAGCAGGTTAATAATTTGAAAGTAAAGTATTTCTTCCCGTCATTGGATGCTCCGTTGTGTCTTTTTGGTACACTTCAAGAGCTAATGGTGGTGGTAGTAAGTGGTGGTGTCTGCGTCTGGGGAGACTTGCATAATTAACCGTTGGAGGAGGGGATAAAGGGTGAAAAAGGAACATTTTTTTTTTGCCAGGACTCCAAAACCAACTGCATTCATGGACGGAGAAAGAGAGGAAAGATGCTGCATAAATGAAGTGCGGTCACATATTTATTGCTTGTGGGTAGGAGTGAAAAAGGAGGTGAAACGCACTTTGCTGGAGCGGGAAGGGTACAAAGACAAAGAGAAAGCAGAGGAGTACAAAAAAAAAGATTGAATACATAAGAAGGGGGGGTTCCGGTAACATTTTCTGGTTAAATATTCGGTTTGGTAAGTAAATCTAAAGACAAGCTCTGGAAACCTTTTGTGTGATGTCACCGTGTGAGGACGAGACAAGGCCGGGATTGTGCTTGTAACATTTATGTAACTTTCTCTTTCTCTTCCCCTCTTCTTTCCTTCCTCTCTCTCTCTCTATCTCTCCCTCTCTCTCTCACTCTCGCTCTCTTTGCTTTGTTGTCGACGAGCTGTTCCCACTCAGATAGAGAACGACTTGTGGATGTTATGCATTGCTCAATTCCCCACAGAGTCAAATGGGGGGCTTACAAAGAGAATTATTCAGGAAAATATAGATGATTGTTCCCCTCAGATCCCTTGTCTGCGGTAATCACATCCTATTTATGTCATTTCATGTCGCGTAATCAAAATGGATTCTTCCTTACTCATCTTGTCTCTCCCTCTCTGTCCCTCACTCTCTTTCTCTCTTTTCCTCTTATTCTCCCTCACTAATTCTCGGCCTGTTTCTCTCTGTAGCCTCTCTTTCAGCATATTTCAGCATATTTCCACCTCTTTCTCCTTCTGCTTGGCTTTCCCTCTATAAATCTCTTTCTCTCCCTGCGTCTCTCTTTTTTGCGCATTTTGCTCTCTCTCTCTACCTCTCTCTACTTTCTTTATAATGTTCTCTCTAGAATTCCCTTTTGCGTATCCTTTACTCTGAATAATTCTCCTTCTCTATCTCCCGTTCCCTCTATAATTCTCCTTCTTTGCCCCATTTCCTCCCTTTCCCTTTACACTTCTCTCGCTCTCCTTCTACATAATTCTCTTTCTTGTCTCTTTCTTTGTCTATATAATTTCCTTTCTCTCTCTCTGTAATTCCTGATAATTCCCTCTCTTTCTCTCTTTAATTCTCCTTCCTTGTCCCTTTTCCTCCCTTTCTCTTTATAATTCTCTCGCTCTTTTTCTATATAATAATGTTTCCCGTTTATTTCAGTGTCTATATAATTTTCTTCTCCCTCTGTAATTTTCTATAATTCTCTCTCTGTCTCCCAATAATTCTCTTTCTCATCTTTTACTATGTTTAATTCTCTTTCTCTCCCTTTCTCTCTATTATTATAATTAGTTGTCCCTTTTTCTCCCTTTCTATCTATTATTCTAATTATTTGCTCCATGCTTGTCTCTTTTTCTCCCTTTCTCTATATAATTCTCTCGCTTTCCTACGTAATTTTATTTCCCGTCTCGTTCTATAATTCTCTTTCTTTTTGCGCATGTTTCTCCCTTTCTCTGGCTCTATAATTTCTCTCTTACTTGTCTCCCTTTTCGCATTTCTCGTCTCTGATTCTTCCGTCACTACTTCCCCCAAGATTTTCCTTGCTTTGGAAGCGATCCCCCTGTCTCCTTCTCTCTCTCTCTCCTGGGCCCCTTCTCCCTTCCCCCTTTTCCGTCTCTCTCTCTCTCTCGGTCTCTCTCCGTCCCACGAGCGCGAAGGGAGACAGATGAGGATGTGACGGTAAAAGGACTTGAACACGCTTGTGATTGCACTGCAAGTGTGATGAGCTTCCTTTTCATGTCCACGGCCGTCCAATCTTTGGCTCTTCTCCCCCGGCCTTGTTCTCCTTCATGAATCATTACTGTAATTTAGTTGTACGTCAAGCAGTTTAATTTTTGCAAATAAATCGCTCCTTTGTTTGCCTTGCAACATATGGTGTATATATTCGAGTATATACATACATACGTTCATGTCTTATGGAGAAGTTTTAGTCTTTCAACTACATGTTTTGACTGAGCAGAGCAAAACCCTGCTTTCTCGGAGTAAATTCCCTCTCCAGTCCTTTCAACGTGCGTCAACTTTGGAACTTGCAGTTGTTTTTGTTCCCAACTTCTCAGAAATTCCTTTGGGGAAGCCATTTTTCAAAGGCTGTGTTTGTTCCTATCCAAAAAAAGAAGAAAAACAAGATATTTGCTCTCCAATTAAGTGATGCAAAAAGAATCTCCCTGTACTGATTACAACGTCCCCGGCTTTCCGATGCACATTTTCGTTTGTACTTTCACATGTTGTTGGGTCTGAGGGGAAGTTGTTGAACTACTTTGAAAGTGTATTTTGACCCCACGGAGGAGACTAAAAGGTTATGGAGGAGATTGTTGTATTTTTTGGTTCGTGTTGTTCCGAGAGAGAGAAAGGGTAGGAAGGCAATCAGAGGAGACATTTAATGTGTGCGTATATACAATTATTGTTCAGTGGCCCTTGGGCGATCCATCATGTCCGCCTTTGACACCATTGACACGCTCACACCGCATTGTGGTCGCTAAAATTAGTAATTTTATTTCTTCTATAGGATTTCCCATACATTTCCCTCCTTCCCCAGCTCATCCATCTAACCCCATGCTCATTTGGTGGATCTTAAAAGGCCTTAGTAGTTCATTGAACAAGCCCTTGTTCCTTTTTTCCTTTAAATCCCCAAAATGAAGCTTCCGAAGAAAGCACAATCACACGTTCCTACAAGATTACCACAGAAGAATACTATAGAATCTAAATTATTTTTTCCCTTTTGCTTTCACCTATTATTCTTGAGATTCCTCTTCCCTTCCACGACCCATACGGTGAGTTTGGTGGTGGAGCCCTTAAATAAATAGATGATGATTTGTTATGAAAGATATTTTTTTATGCACCCAAAAAAAAAGGTTTATCTAATTGGAAGGATGTTAAATCATCATAAAGAGTGCGAGGATAATCGGGAAATCATCACAGAGGCAATCGACATCATTTCCAGGGGAGAGGATCGAACATTTAGTGACAGTGTCAATGGACTTGTAGTTTCCCTTTTGTACACATTTCCTTCCCTTGTAATATTTAATATAAACCCTTTTGTCGGTCCATATCCACGCGTTTTTGGGTGATGGAAAGAGTGAAAGAGTGAAGATAGGGAAAGTTAAGGTTCCACCTTCATATCTCCCCTTGTCATCATCGTTGTTGAGGTGTTGTTGGAATGGTTGAAAGAAAGGAGAGGAGAATAGCCCCTTTTTTTATTTAGGCAAAAAAAAAAGTCACATAATCATTATTGTATTTAGACATACCGGTGTGGTGGAAGGGAGTTGGGTGATAATGGAAGGGGAACCAAACAGTGTGTAAAGTGTACTCTCTTTTAGGGCTATTTTTAGCCAAACGCTCTCTCTCTCTCTCTCTCTCTTGTCAAATTCCCTGTACCTATCACTTTATGGTGACTTTATATACATTATTTTCACAACCGAACCCTCTTCAATTGTCAACGTGCTAAATAAAGACAAAGTCCTGTGGCATGACAACTTTTGTCCCTTCACATCACAGTCACTACCGACCCTCTGATTCTCCTCTGTGTCTGTATAGTCTTTGTAATCTGTGGGGGAATAAGGAGAAAGAGAGAGAGAGAGAAAGACAGTGAGACAAGCGATAAAATTTTGCTGATGTCACGCTTTTCTTCATTCTCACTCTCTCTCTCTTTCT
>JAQGBT010003449.1:0-19586 GCA_034698585.1 Disparrhopalites patrizii | reverse complement strand
CCTCGGTCACATTCCTCTCACTATAACAGCACTTTCTTCCTATAAGAGCATTAGCGCCTAAGTCAGGTATCCCTTCATTAACTTTTTCTCTATAAAAGCACCGGAACTCTATACCAGTACAATTTTATTCTTTCCTCATTAAACTGCAAATACCCCCAATTGTGTAAATATTGTTAACATTTGCAAAATTATCAAAGTTAAGCCTGAGAATAATCCTGATTAATTATTATTAATATTGTTTTAGCTAATTCTCTATACCAGTTCGTTATAAGAGCACTTTTTCTGGTGCAGATAGGGTGCTGTTATAGAGAGAATCGACTGTATAAGTATATTCAAATCTCCCCACATAATTAAACTTGCATTTACGCGGGGGAATTCAAATACAATTCGCGCCTTATAAATAAACCCTGCAACACTACGCTAAAAATCAACAATTTGAAAACCAAAGCATTGAATTCCTTTTAAAACAAATGTAAAAAAATACATACCTAGGTACAAGAAATTTATTATTTATTGCTTATTTATTTATTTTATTTTGTGTCAATTTGCCCAAAAATACGTGCGCCATAGCTTTGGGGGGCTCCGAAGCCTGTCGTCGCTCCCAATGCAACATGGTGAAAGCTTGAAAGCTTCCCCGACATTCAACATTAAAATTTCCCAAGCTTATAAGTATACATATGTACAAACATGGGCATACATTCGACTATAAGAAGGAAGCTTTATACAGTAAGTAACTGAAAATTTTGTGTGGAGCCGTTGATGAGCATGCAGGGAATGAGTGGGAGCAAATGAGTCATTATTGAAGCTTAGTACATGTCCTTACTTAAGATTCAAGGAGAAGCTCCTCGGAGGCTTTTCCCTTTCATTCCCTCTTTGCTTTCTCTTTTTGTCTTCCTTGTACTCCGTATCTATTTCTCACGCTCTCTCTCTCTCTCTCTCTCTCTCTATTACTCTCTCGTTCATTCCATTTCAAAAAGAGAAGAGAGCTCCCTTCGTCTGGGCTGTTGCTATACGGCTCTTTTTTTTAGTGATTTGTGTATGGGCGGTCGGGAAGACGGGGGAAGCTTGATTAAGATTAATAATGGAGTTAATGATAAAACCTGGGCAAGTGCGCCAGCGGTGGTGCTCTCCCCCTGACGTAAAGTCTTACTTATGGCGGGGCGAGGTAAGTAGGAGAGTAATGGTAATCATAATGCTACTAATAATAAGTGCTTCTTCCTCAGCTGTATGAAGGAGAGAGAGAAAGAGAAAGAAGAAGAAAGATAAGAGAGAGAGAGCGTGAGAGAGAGGATAGAGTTATCACATTGGTGAAGATTGGAAGAAGAGAAAGAGAGAGAGAGTGAAACAGGGGCAGAGTGAGGGAAAGAAGAGAGACAGCAAAAAAGAAGAGTGGGAGACGAAAAGAAGATAGAGGAAGATCCTAAAGGAGCAATGCAAGGGAGGAGTGAAAGAACCAAGAGGAGAGACAGCGAGAATGAAAATGGGGATACAGAGAGACAGGCAGGGGAGTGAAAGAAGAGGGAAAGCTGTGGAAAGGAGGACGTTCGAGAGAAGAAAGAAGAGTGAGATTGAGACAACTAAGAGGTAGAGAGGGAAAAACGGAGAGACACAGAAAAAAAGAGAGTGAAACAGAGCAAGGAGACAGGGAAAAAAAGGAGAGTGAGAAACAGATGAGGGCGTTCCAGGGGTTCGTGAGAAAGCAGAGTGAGATTGAGAAACCCAAGAGGAAGAGTGACAGAAAACAGAGAGACTGAGAGCTAGAGGAGAGAAAGATAGGAAACAAGGGCGTTCGAGGGAAAGAAGAAAGAGATTGAGAAAACCAAGAGGAAGAGTGAGAGAAAAAGGGAAGAGTGAAGGAAGGACGAGAGAGAATAGAGAGACAGTGAGAGAGAAAATAGGGGAAAGTGAGAAAAAGATAAAGAAGCAGGCGAGAAAGAGAGAAGAGGCAGAAAGAGAAAGAAGAGGCAGAGAGAGAAAAAGAAGAGAGAGTGAGAGAAAGTAGAGACAAAGAGAGAAACAAGAGGCGGAGAGTGAAATATGAAGCAGAGAGAGAAAGAAGAGGCACAGAGGGATAAAAGAGTGAATGAAAGAAGAGGAGGGGTGAGTGAAAGAGGGATAAAGTTGGAACGGAGAAAGAAAGACAAGGGAGACAAAGGAGAGAGAGAAAGAACAACGAGGACGGGAGAGGAAGATTATGGAGAGAAAAGATGCGAGAATGTGAGAAGAGGAAGAGAGACAGAGAAAATATTGAAACATAAAGAAGAGGAAAATACAGATAGTAAGGGAAACAAGAGGGAAAGTGAAAACGAAGGAGAGAGAAAAGGAGGTAAGTGACAGAAAATAATGAGAGAGAACGAATAGAGAAAGGGAGAGAGAGAAAGAGTAAGTGGAGAGAGAAGAGAGAAAATAAGGAGAGAATGAGTGAAATCGGAGAGAGAGAGAGAAAGACGATGGAATAAGAAAATGTAGAGAGACAGACGAGGGAGCGATATAAAAAAGATGAAGGAGAGTGAGTGGAGATTTTGCTGGTATCTCATGGTAAATGCATGATAATGGGCTGACTCTCCCCATCGTCTTGCTCGGCCACTTTCACTGCTTTCTTCCAGGCGCTGACAACATTCGTCATTGCCTCCCTGGTTGTATTTTTTATAGGGATTTTACAAACTGGCTACTCCGATTTCATCCTCGATTTCGTCTTTTGATGGGTTGTCTCAATATCCGAGATTCAACTTGGTTACAATTGACTATTTCGTATCTCATGTATGCGTATACGCAGTATGTTTCTAAAAATTTTGTTTGCTTTCTCCGAAATTGAGTTTTTTTGTGTATAAAATGACCTTATGATTTTAAATATCTCCGTCCTTTCTCTCTGTCCTGCGATTCCCATTTATTTTTTTTTGTCGGGATGTTTCTTACTTTTTCTTGGCGTTTAATTTGTTCCCTCTTTCGGCGATTTTTTTACGGATTTTCTCTATTTCCTGTAATTTGTTTTCCTTATAGGTCTGCTATTTCCCTTAAAATTCTCTATTTTGCTTTATCATAACATTCTCTACTTTGTCTTAACCTTTTCTAATTTCGTGCTACTTTCACATTCTTCCTTCTGTCTTCCCCCCACAATCCCCTTGCTATATTTTTTGTCTGTTTCTCTTTGATTTTCTCTTTTCCAACCTTACCCTTCATCCTTGTCGAATTTTTCCTTTACTTTCTCTTTTCCCTTTTCCTACGCTTTCTCCTTATTCTGCTTCGTCCTCACGTTGCTTTTATTTCCCTCTCCCGAAATATTTTGTGCTTTCTCCCTCATACTGTTTGGCGGAATTGTAACCTCCCATAGTTTTGCTTTTCAGTTCTTCCCCCCCCCCCCGAAATTCTCTTTTTCCACCTTTTCCCTCTCATTTCCCTCCTTTTCCCCTTACAGGTGCATTCCAGTACCTTCGAATGTATACCTTTAGTATTATCTATATATATACCTTCACAAATTCTCCATTTCAAAATGACTCCCACATTCCTTTTGACAATTTCCTTGCTTTGCCCCTCTCATTTCTTCCTTTTGCTTCCAAATATTCCCCTTTGGAAGTTGGCTGGAGGTGAAGCCCCCTTAAGTCGCACAGTAAGAAGAAGAACATTATATCCAGGGTAAAGAATCATATGTAATCATCTCCACCGATCCCTAATTCACCAACTGATCAGCTTGATTACTTTATGTACAGAGGCATATGAACCAGTTCTGAAGATCTGATGAACCGTCATAAAGAGGTCCGTTGAAAACAGAATTGACTGCGTAACGTATAACTGTATCTTCCATTTCTATGTTTAAATTTGTTTACGTGGTTGCTGCCGTAGGCGGTATGGGCATACTAGTCTCTATATAACAACTCAGAAAGGAAGGGAGCAAAATATTGCTATAAAGAAATGTTATTACATAGAACATTAAATATGCATCTTACATGTACAAAGTACTGTAAAAATAATGTGGTTACAGAGAAACGTTCTTATAAAGAGACTTATTTTAGTAAGACTCCACTGTATTTTCCCCTGCCCTTCACAATAGAATACAAGTGTTAGAAGTTCCCTATAGAAACATTTATTTTTTGAGCGGGATAAATGGTGAAACTAAACACCGCGCTGGAGTCTAATCGCCCAGTTTCGAAAAGAATTCTATAATTTACATTAAAACCTATTTAAAATGGGATATTTCTACTTTATTTTTCTCCAAAATTGTTTGTGTTCTGTCGTTCTGTGTACCAATATTTCTCCATGGTAATATTATTAGTCCTTCCCTTGAATGTTGCTACAGTGGAGTCTCTCTATAAAAAGTCTCTTTATAACTATTTTTTAACATTACAAATATTTCTATAAAACAACAATATTTTTTCCGACCTAATTATTCGTACATGTAAAGTACATATTTTATGTTCTGTGTAACATTTCCCAGTAACATTATTTTTTCCTCTTCCCTTCAGTGTTGTTATAAAGAGACTCCACTGTATAGAGAGACGCCACCGTAGGGAGTATATAGAATATAAATTAAAATGTATCGTAATCTTCATTTTATAAAATTTATTCAATAGCTGTGGCTTTAATTATTTTTTGCCGACGATCACGTACTGTAAGCAAAAAAGCAATTTTTGGAGATGATCACTTTGGAAATTAGCGCTCGGTGGCGATGATTACATCTGATTCTTCACCGAAAATACACCACATATACAAGGCCGTGCAAAGAGGTTTTAGTCTCCGTAGGACACATTATTACAAGTGAAGAATACATTAACCCATTGTGGCTTCCTGGCAAGCAAAAGGAAGGGGAATGTACACACATCTACAGTGGAGTCTCTCTATAACAGGTCTATTTATAACAACATTTCTCTATAACATTATTTTTTCCTCCCTTCGTCCATGTTTGGTACGTATATACTGTTCTATATAACAGCATTTCCCATAGTAACAAGATTTTTTTCCCTTCCCTTCAGTGTTGTTGTAGGGAGACTCCACTGGATTCCCTCCACACTTGGAGCATAAGCAATAATAACAACAAACACTTTGTGTGTGTACAATGTCAGGTTTACTCACCATTTACCCTCTCTCCCTCATGTGTCTCTCCTCGCTTATGACAGGCTCTTTCTTGAGCAGCGGGAGGGAGAGACTGAAAGGGAGAAAGTGAGAGAGAGAGAGAAAGAGAGAGAGACAGAGAGAGCCAAAGTACATATAACGTTGTGGGGTGCATGTGTTGACACTTGATATAATCTGATGGCAAATCTTAGACGGGAGAGTGTCGTCTCCTCTCTCAACCCATTAATTTCAGAATTTCAAAACTTATCTCCCTCCGTTCTCCTCCTCCAGCCCTCTTCTCTCTCACTCTCTCTCCTCTTGTGATGTCATTTCGAAATATGAGACGCTTTCTACTTCCTCCTCCGACTTCATATCACCAAATACCCTTATTCTCATAGTACCTATATACCCGCCTCTCCGGTTTTTGCGGTGTGGTTCCATCCTCAAAACCTGTGAATGTCAACGGGGATGGGACGTGGATGGGAGTTAGACGAAGGACCGAAAATAGGGGAATATTTTCAAAGTGATAAATATAGGAAATGCGAGGGTTTGTAAAAAGGAGAGGAGGAT
Organism: Disparrhopalites patrizii; assembly: GCA_034698585.1. Classification (NCBI taxonomy): domain Eukaryota; kingdom Metazoa; phylum Arthropoda; class Collembola; order Symphypleona; family Sminthuridae; genus Disparrhopalites; species Disparrhopalites patrizii. Next base: position 13,970 of record JAQGBT010003449.1, on the reverse strand, counting down.
AAATGGAAATAGAGCAGTGGAAAAATATTATTTTCCCCCTAGAAAAAACAGAGGTGAGCAAAATAATGGGAGAGACTTTAGAAAAATATTCAGAATGGACAAAACAAATACCACAGACAGAGAGTGACATGAGAAAAAATAAGGGAGAAAATATGGGGAAAATAAGGAAGAAAATGCGGGGAAAATAAGGAAGAAAATGCGGGGAAAATAAGTGAGAAAATGCGGGGAAAATAATGGAGAAATTGGAAGAGAAAGAGAGACGGGCAAATAATAAAAAGGAGTGGATAAAAGTGGTACATAATGTGAAGCACATGAAGGTAGGCGAGACACCATTATCAGAGAGACATAGAGGGATTTGGAGAAAGGCAGAGGAGGAAATGGCCCTTTGAGAGAGCAAATAATGTCCCTTGTTTGTGGTGTGGCTTCACCCCTCGCCGGCACACATCCCGGCCTATTTCTCTCGTTTTGGTGGTGTGTGCCAAGTTTGAGATGTTGTTTTGTACTCATGTGTGCAGCTCATACCATCAAAATCCTCTCTGTCACTCTATTTCTGTCTCCCTCTGTCTTTCTATTTCCTTCTTTCTCTCTTTTATGTTCTACTCTCTATTTTTCCCCCGCTCTGTCTTTCTCTCTCCGTTTGCTTTTCTCTATTTTCCTCTCTCCTTCACTCCCTTTCTCTCGATTTCCCCTCTGTTTTTCGCCCTCTCTCCCATTCTCTCTCTTTTTCTCTCCATCTATCTGCCGTTCCTTCTTTCGCCCTATCCATTTCTCTCTCTGCATCTCTGCTCTTTCTCTTTCTCCTTTTCTCCCTCCACCTCTTCTCTTTCTCCTTCCCCTTTTCTCTCTCTCTGCTTCTCTTCTCTTGCTCCTTATTCTTTTCTCTCTATGCTTCTCCATTCTTCTCCTTATCCTCTTCTGTCTAAACGTCTCTCTTTGTCTCCTTTTTTCTTACTTCTCTCTTCATCTCCGTTTTTCTCTACTTCTCTCTTCTATCTCATTCGCTTTCTCTCAGACTCTCTCTCCTTGGCTCTCTCGCATTTCTTTCCCTCTCCTTCTCGCTTTCCATCTCTCTCTCTCTTTCTCTCTCATCTCTTTCCATATCCTTCTCGTTCTCCTTCGCTTGCACATCTCGTGCCGTCTCCTTCTCTCTTTTTCTCTCTCCTTCTCTCCCTCTTTCTGTTTATCTGCTTCTCCCGCTTCTTCTCCAACGCTCCTTCGTTTCTCTCTGGTCTCTCTCCGTCATAGGTTTTTATCGCTTTCTTGTATCCTTTTTAGTTCGTAATTTTCCTCCTCTTTTTATCCATCCTCTTTCTATCCACTTTTTCCCTCTTTTTCTGTCTTCCTGTATAATTCGTCTCTCTCTTTCGCTCGTAGTTACGCTCGGTCTCGTTCATGGCAGCTCGATCTCTTGCTTTCTCTTTCTTTCTCTTGAATTTTCCTTGTCTCCTCTCTCTCTGTTTTTCACTGTTGCTGTTTGCACTGCTCCTACCTTTTTCTTTCGTTTTCTGACTTTCATCTCTTCATTTGCTGGCTCTCTCTCTCTCTCTCTCTCTCTCTCTCTCTCACTTCCTTGTATTTACTAATGGCCCATAATGGGCGATGACTGTGACATGTGTGTGTGTATGTGTGAATATGGAGTGAGTGACAAGTTGCGTGAGTCTTTGGGGTTTTAAATGAAGAGAAGAAATGTAATCCTCTTAAAAGGGAGCCTCTCTTCTCTCCTGTCGCGCCCTTAAGTAAAGTGTGTAGAGAGGCAGGTCCTCAAATGTGATCTTGTCTCTCATTTCTCTCGTCTCCCTCTTTGTGCCCTCCCAGCTTTCATCTCCGGATATGTGTACTTTAGATATAGCCAAGACGTATAAGAGCCAATAGTAATCGGTGTGGCTTCTTGCGGTTCTTATCCCAGGGCTCAAGTGCTTTCTGGCTCATCATGAGCCTTCCATTGGGATTCCCCATGGAAATATATGCACCTACGTTATATAATATATAACACAGATATATGCATATATTAATATATATACATGGATGTTATATTCTTGGGTGAGACAGAAGGTGCTGGGGTGGCTTCACACAAAGGAAACAGATTCGCCAGGGGAAAATTTGAGCCGTGGCTTTTGAATATAAACAGACATTTGGAAGCGTTTGATCCTGTTAATACTCATGATTACAAATGGATTTTATGAGAGGAATTCCTAGGCTGTTATGTAGGGACAAACGTAGATTTTTGAATTTGCAGCTACAACATTAAGCAACAAAAGTGGATTTGGATTACAATTCAATTGAATCGTGTTCATTTAAAGATGAATGGTGTTTGTCTTTAGTTTTTTAATTTTTGCTTGGGGTCAAAAGCTCAATTTCATGAAAATGGTGGTGCAAAATTGTGGTGCAAAATTAAGATTGGAAGTATACATATAGAAATTACGTATTGTCAATTAGAAGGTAGAGAAACATGACAGACATATTTTGTGAATAATTCGAGAAAAAGCATGGACAAATTTGGTGAAATATTCGAGCAAAAACATGGACAAATTTTGTGACATATTCGAGAAAAGCAATAGACATATTTTGCAGAATATTGGAGAAAAATCAGGGACAAAAGTTTTGTGAAATATTCGGGACAAATTTTGTGAAATATTTGAGCTAAATTTCGTAAAATATTCGAGATAAATTTCGTGAAATATTCGAGATAAATTTCGTGAATTATTTGAGATAATTTTTGTGAAATATTCGATGAAAATAGTCGGATTTGTAATGACAACTACGGCACAAATTGGAATAATATGTTTAAAAAAATTAAAAACGACAGAAAGTTTGCAAGGAGCCCAAGGAAAAATTAAAGGCGAAATTATGAAATGTTCGTAAATAATTTTGGGACAAGGAATGATTTAAATAGATCCAGGAGGCAGAAGGAAAATTCGGGAACATATTTATTCAAAAATCAAGTATTAATTTTATTTTATTTTAATATTTAATTTGAATATTAATTTAAAAAAATGGAATTTGATGTAAACACACGAAATTCATAAACAAAGGAATATTTAGATAATTTTGACTTCAAAATCTCCATATTTGTTTGGAAACATCTAAATAAATATCTCAAACTGAAATAGAACATAAAGTTCACCAAACAATCACGTAGGTACGGTGGACTCTCTCATATAGCAACTCTCCTTATAACAACTTTTTCTCTATAACAACTTAATTTTTCATCCCTTCGTATATGTAGTATACATAATGAATGTTCTATATACGTAACAACTTTTCCATATAACAACCAGTTTTGCTCATATCTTCAGGGTTGTTATAGCGAGAGTCCATCATATATAAAATTATGTATATAGGTGTTTTACGCATACAATTGCATGTTTTTGCAAGTTAAAAAGGATAACTCTTTCATAGTAAAAAAAACAAATAATGTTGGTTCTCCCGAATAAGCATCAATCCCACAGATGAAAATCCGGGAAAAGTCAGTGAAAGCAAAAGGAGCGAAACAATTTTGGAGAAAGCAAATGATAGAGGGAAAAAGAGGAATTTGCCAGGAACATTAACACTCCATGTTCGTCCAGCCGCCACCATCATCATTAGTATCATTACAGGGGGAAGCAAAAGGGCCTAAAGGACTTTAAACATCCAAAGCTTCCTCCGGAGCATGTACTTTCCCCACACAAAATCTGTTTCCGGTGGTCGCCTTGGCATTCCCACGGAGCCAGAACGGCGGTTTTTTTGTTGTGCAAAAACAAATACCCAGACGTTTAGTCCCTCTTTGATGCTCCATGGTCTAAAGTGCCTCCATGCCCGCAAATGGAAATGAGAGTGTTAACACGAGCAATAATTATTTTTTCTTGGCTCTTTAAATGCTCGTTTCCAGGCTATCTCTTTTGGCACTGGACTCCCATATACCTCCGGATATGCACTATAGTCATTTCCCCCTAAAGGAACGGTATATAACCGGGAGTTTCAAATATTTTTTTTATTTCTCTTTTTTCCCCTGCAATCTCCTCCATTTTCTCCCAAATACAGAGAATCCTATTGGGAATACCTCCCATTTTTTTTACATTCGGGAATGTTCCAAAATGTGATTTTGGCACCGGGAATATTCATAGAATTTTAGGATGGCCTCCTACATAAAATGGTGGGGCTGGGGAGAAAGTCCATAAACCTGGAATCAGATTTGGTTTGACGGTGAAAGCAATTTTTTTTTTCGGGGGAAAAAGGATGCTTTTAAAACCTTCTATTTCCTTATTAGTCCTTGGATGCTGGATTTTCTCTGAAATGCAATTTTATTCTCAATTTTGTCTATATCAAAAATCCTCGTCTGGTTCAAATTTGGTTGGGGTGAAAAGGAAATTTAATTCCTCCCGCATTTTTTTATTTTGCACGGGCGGGAGAGTTGTAATTACATTTTCTCGTGGAAATCTGGGGAATCAAAGGGCACTTTGAGGACCCGTATATGTTCTGCATATAGATTTTTCCAAGGGGATTTTCTATCGGTTTCTATGTGTAGGTTACTTAAATGCATATGTAAGCTAACATTGGGAAAAAAATATTACGGACGTCAAAGCCAGGAAAAAATGTATGAACGCACAGAAAATAAAGTGGAAGGAAGGGATTCGTCTATCAAATTAGTAGGGCGCGACATTTGGAAGATTTAATCAATGAAAAATCAGACACAAACACTGCATGAACAACGAAGATTTCTAATGTATTTTCCAGAGTATTGAGAATCTAACAGTTTCGTATACTGCTTTTTTAATTCGGAAGCGCTGCGCCTTTTTCTACACTTGAACTTAAAAAAAATAATATAGCTAAAACAAATTACGTAATTACAAAACGTCAAATAAATGAAATCCAGTAAGCTGAGGCAAACAAATCAAATCGATTAAAACGTCTTATAGTCATATAAATTAAATCCAGCAAACCAAATAAATTAAAAAACCAAGCAAACTTAATTAATCAAAAACCAAGCAAAGTAATTACATTTAAAAAATTAGGCCAAATAAGGAAATTACAAAATCAAGCAAATTAAATAATATAAAAAACCAAGCCAAATAAATAATACAAAAAATCAAAAAAACAAATACTGTAAAAAAACCAATTCAAATAAATAATATGAAAAATCAAGAAAACAAATAATATAAAAAATCAAGCAAAATAAATAATGCAAAAATCAAGCAAAACAAATAATACAAAAATCAAACAAAATAAATCATTGAAAGTCAAACGCAAATGCACAAATTCCATCCAAATACATAAAGCAACAAAATGTGCCAAATAAAGAAAATTTCGGTTCAGAATTATTGATAAATTTTACATTGTAAATGAATTTTGAAATGATCATGAAAATCCCAAATATTCCGAAATTTGTGTTGGCTATGTATGTACATATGTATAAACAAAATTTTAATTCGGCCTTCCAAACGAAAACGCAATTTCGCCAATTAAATCCGAATTCCTCGTAACTAGTTTTTAGTCCATCCATTTCGACTGAGAAACAAGTAGATAAGCAATTTATCTTTAACCCAAAAATACATAAATGCTGAATATGCTACATTTTTTTTTTTGCATTTTGCTTTAATTGCGAAAAATACATTTTAGCTCCTTCAATAACAAAGCAATCCCGTCTCCATGCAAAAACTACCAGAAAATGAGAAAGCGCGCGGACGTTCAAACCTAAAGAGAACAGCCTAGGATTCCGGAAAAGAAAGAAAGGGATGAAAAGACGCTTTTATACGGTAGCTAAAAACGACCCAAAAGATAATGGAAGGACAAAGGAAAATGAGTGGGGAAATACACTGACATAGAAATAGTACCTTTATATTATGGATGAAGGTGGAAGGGGAAAGTCCGAGTGATTAATGCGTCTGGCGTAATTATGGTCATTCTCTTGATTGCCTGCCTCCTTCCTCCGCCTCGACGCATCCCAAGTGGAAGGAAAGGCATAATGGCCAAGCCTTAATAATGACTCCGTGCATCACAAGCTCTCTCACTAATGAATGAATTCACCTTTCCCCCTTTTGTCCGAAACCCTCCGAGGCGGACAACATTGAGAGATACCAAAGCTGTAGAAGTAACGGAAGAAATGTAAATAGATGAGAATGGCAGGGGCCAGAGTATCTGTATGAAATAGACTCTTTGAGGCATTACAAATGAAAGTATTCAAACAAGGAAGAAACTCAAGGAGAAAGGTATTTAAGGAGATGTTTAAAGAGATACTTAAAGAGCAAGTAAGATCCGGGGCAGAACGGTGGATTAGGAGAAAACAAAGGCCGGGACAAAATGAGATAAAGGGACTACTGATATACGGAAGGATTGCAATAACAAGGAAAAACGAAAGGGGTCAAAGTCTCCCAAAGCAGGCAGGAACAGAAGAAATTCGCAAAAAAAATTAAAGCGAGGACAAAGTTCAAGAAAACACGCCCGGGAATAGGGAAAATCCGGAAAAATTGTTGGGAATATGGAGAAAGTTCAGCATAAATATTTTTGAGAATTTGAAATAAGTCTTAAGAAATATTAGGGAGGAGAGAGAAAGCTTTGCGAATAGAAAAATGAGACAAGGAAAGGAGAAGAAATGAAGAAATTGGAAGCAAAAGTTCAAGAACAACGGAAAGTAATAGAGAAAGTTCCAAAACATTGTTGGAATTGGAAGAATGGAGAAAGTTCAAAATATTCAGGAAAACCAGGTTCACGGCTTTTTAAAGAGAATCGAAACAAGTCTAAAGAGAGACTTGAGACAAGATACGAGAACGAAAGCTTAAAGAATGGAGAAAAAAAGAAACAGATGAGAAAATTGAAAGACAAAAATGATTGAAGCAAGAAAAATTTAATAATAAATTGGATATGCCAGCGGAATATAAACGAGAGAAAGCACCAAAGAATACAGAAATTTGAGCGAGGAAGAAATTCAGAGATATGGAAACAGTGAGAAAGAGGGAAAAAAGAGAGAGAGAGAAAGAAAAAAGGAGAGAGAAAACAAGAAAAAAGGAGAGAGAAAGAAAGAAAAAAAAGAGAGATAACGAGAGAGAACGAGAGAGAAAAAGCGAGAGAACAAGAGAGAGAAAAAGAGAGAGAACAAGAGAGAGAAAGAGCGAACAAGCGAGAGAACAAGAGAGAGAAAAAGAGAGAGAACGAGAGACAGAAAAAGAGAGAGAACGAGAGAGAGAACGAGAGACAGAAAAAGAGAGAGAACGAGAGAGAGAAAGAGAACGAGGGAGAGAACGAGAGAGCGAACGAGAGAGAGAAAGAGAACGAGGGAGAGAACGAGAGAGAGAACGAGAGAGAGAACGAGAGAGAGAACGAGAGAGAGAACGAGAGAGAGAACGAGAGAGAGGACGAGAGAGAGAACGACAGAGAGATCCACCACAACGTCCGGTTATAAACTGGAACTTGTCCAAACAAACCGACTGTTGTTTACATTTTGTCCAAACACGAAAGCAAGCCTCGAGATATTCCATGTAAAGCCAACAATGTAATATTCTTGAAGACAAACAAAAGACGACCGAAATCTCATCCGGCATGGTTGGTTTTACTGAAATTTTCTCTGAACCTAATAGAGCATGTAAAGGGAAATATGTTTTTGTAAAACAAAATACACAAAAGACGTTTTTTTGTAGCAGATGTCATTTGTATTTTTGGGGGGATTATTGGTTCCGTTTTTTATCAATGATCGTACGTATACAAATGTGCTTGCTTTCACTTGCGCCTCTTTTGGTCAATTTTTGAGTGTATACTTTGAGTACAAACGAGGAGGAGGGATGTGTTCTAGATGGGGAAGATGATCGGTTTGAGAGAGAAAGAGAGACAACGAGGGAAGCAAGAGAGAGAACGAGAGAGAGAGAAAAAGAGAAGCAAAAGGAGAGAAAGCGACAGAGACAAAACGTCAGAAAGTACACGTGTCTCCGCCAACATTTGTCATCTTCAATTTGCTTCTCCTCCACCTTCTTCTCTGAAATCTCTTTATACGTCAGACGTCAGTATACTATAACCACACAGAGATTCAATTTTTCTTCGTTTTACTCTGTCAAGACTTTTCAGTGCTCCGCACAGATTTCAAGTCAAGATATAAAGATTCAGACTCAATGCCAGCCTGACTCAATCTCCCTTTTCCATTACTTAATACAATTTTTCCAATCCAACAATTCCAATTTCAAGGTCAACAAACACGAGTTTACTCTTGTTCATTCCCATTGAATTTCCAAATTGGCTTGTTTATACAATCTGAATTACAGCCCGCCGGAACAGTACACAAAATAAATTCCTTTGGAACAAATATCTATCAAAATTCCTAAAATTTGGAGTTTTTAAAGTATTTATTGTAAAACAATAGGATTAAATTTTGCTCACGCGCTTTCTCTTTCTGTCATTAATAAAAGGAATTTTTTATTCAAGACAACATGAACAAAGAAGCCGATTCAGAATAAAAAAACAATGTCTTATCATTTTCTCTGATAAAAACGTCAATTCTAATTTAATAGAATTTTACATGCTTAAATCGCAATTGAAAACATTAGTAATTTGTTAATCGAATGCAAAACTTTCGCTTGAAAATGGGAAATTTTAGCTCGTGACCTTTATTTTAGTTTTGGTCTATTTTAAGTTCAATTTTCTGAACTTCATTTGCATTTTAAAAAGCGCCAGTCACTTTGAATAGCTCTACAAACTTGTTCTTCCATTGGATAGAGCCACGCTAACTTTTTGTATGATTGCGATGTGCCGTGAATCTTGTTTCTTTTTACTTTTTAGTTCTAAGAAATTCCTTTGCCAGTTCTTTTCTATTCAGTGCAGAAAATCCTTGTCCTACTTACGTATGTTAGTTTCTTCAACTTCTTAGTATGAACATTTGTTTTAGTTTAGGCTTTTCCAGGAAAATTTCGATGTGTTCTAGATACGGAGAAATTTTAATTCAGCAGTTTGCACTGTCGTTTTTGCACAGTTTAGCGCACAAATAACTTCTCATCCTTTTGGACTCTTTTTGTAGACAGCAATTTGACTGGGTGGATGCTTTTTCTCGAATTTTAAATTAATTATTTCCCTTTTGTTTGGTTAATTAACTGGCACATTTCCTGGTTTCTGGAGTCGATTTTTCCCTTTGCAATGCCATATTATATACAAGTGGCCAGAATGGTCTAATGCCATCCCAAGTTCTATTTTTTTTGTGCCAGCAAAAGTGAAATTCCGTGGCTTTATTCTTGCGTTTGCATTGATTTCCGATTCTGTTTGATGACCTCTGTATTTCTCGGAAATAACTGTCCAAAGGCTCAAATCCCGCTCTTTTCCGTCGGAGGATTTGGCCCTTCATTTCCATCCTTTACACAGAAGCCCCAAGTTGGAATGTCATTTGGAGGGAAACGAGTTTTTCTTTTGATCTGAAATCAAATTCCTTTCTCTTGTTCTCCTTAAATTTCTCTCTGTTTCCTTCACTACACCAATACTTTTTTCGATTTTTCATTTTGTTCTTTTTTGTATTTTTCTACGTTCTCTCTATCTATTCACTTGATTATTTTTTTCTTACCCTCTACTTCATTTTCACTATTTATCCTTGAATTTCTCTTGGTTCAAAAACGTTTCATTTTTCTTTTGTACCGTATCTGTTGCCTCGTCGTTTAATAATCCCTTTTTTTACTGGCCAAAGCGCGCAATATTTAAACCTTTTTTACTTTTTCTTTCATTGTTTTTGGCTTTTCTTTTACATTTTTGTCCCACTTGCTCTTTTGTTATCTGTCGCTTTCGTTTTATTCCGCTTGCTTCTTCGTTTACTGCGGTTTTTCCTTTGCCACAAACTGCTTTTTGCGTTGCTATCTCTTACTCATGCTTTATCTTGAGTTTTCTTGTGCTTGATCTTTCGTCATTTCTTGTATTCTTTTTAATAAATTTTACTTTCTATTTTATTGTCCTTCGCTTTCTCTGTGGTCACTTCACGTTTTCTATATGATTTTTCGCTTTCTCCTGTTTTCTTACTTTCTCTTTTAATATTTCTTGTTTTCTCCAGATTTCTTACATTCTCTTTTAATATTTCTTGTTTTCCCCAGGTTCTTACTTTCTCTTTTAATATTTCTTGTTTTCTCCAGATTTCTTACATTCTCTGTTAATACTTTTTGTTTTCTCAAGGTTTCTTTCTTTCTCTTTGAATAATTCTGGTTTTCTCCAGGCTTCTTTCTTTCTCTTGTAATATTTTTCACTGTCTCTAGGTTCCTTACTTTCTCCTTTAATATTTCGTGCTTTCTCCTTATTCGACATCTTATGCTTTCGCTTTCAAGTTTTGTTTTCTACTTCGACATCTTGTGTTTTCGCTTCCCATATTTTGTGTTTTCTCCTTGGACATCTTGTGCCTTCTTTCCTCATCTTCTGCTTTCCCTTTCAGTCGATCTCATTTTGTTTTTTCAAACTTGTTGTTTTAACCTTCCGATTTGTTTACCTTCTCTTTCAAAATCTTTCACTTTAATATTTGAAAGTTCTCATTGTTTTTGTTGTCTCTTATTTTTTGTTTCTCTATCTTTAGCACTCTCTTTAAATATTGTTGTCTTTCACGTTTGCCATTTTTCGGTTTAATTCTGTGTTTGTTCTCTTTTTTCTCTTCAACGTATTGTTTTATCAATATTTTTTGCATTACCTTACTCAGACTGTTGGCTTATTTATTCAAATCTGGTGGGTATTGTTGGTATTATTTACCCGATTGCGTTCTCTCCCCCTTCTTCTGTAGAGATTGCGTAAGGTCAGACTATCTTCTGAATGAAAATGTGAAAGAAAAGACATCTTTGTTATTTGAGACTGGAAAGCGTCAACTGCCACCTACAACATGTCCTATTTAGAGACATGGCAAGGTTTCCAATTTACTGGGGAAATTTAAGGGTGAAAATTCCCCCCGCATGAACAAACGGCACGTTCCATAGTCCGAAAGCCTGTCAACTACCTTTGGCCTTGTACATTTACATGCGTGGCAATAAGGGCATGCACGTGTTGCAATTGAAAGCAAAAATATTCACATACAGAGGAATCTCTTCATAACAGCACCCCTTATAACGGCATGTTCTGAATGACGTCAGGAAATTCGCCGCACCTTGTACATGGAATACATATTATTTGTGTTCTCTATAACAGCATTCCTTTTATAACAGAAAAATTTTGGGTTCCCTTGGACGCTGTTATAGAGAGACTCCACTGTAATTCTATTATTTATTTTGTTCTTTTTTGCGATAGTATTTGCTTTTGAAATGAAAATAGGCTAATAGGTATAATGCTCAGGAATTATTTCACAAATTCCGGGCCATTCCCAAAGGGACAAAATGAACCTCTATACATCCCCCAAAAGGTTTGCTACTAAAACAAACAGTATGAATTGCAAAATATGTAAAAATACATGCACACATCATTTATTGCGAAATTCTACCAGCATGTTCTCCCAGGTAAGTACATGAGGCACGTTTCCTTGCCCAATTAATCGTCGCAAACGGAAAGACCTTTTTGCAAGGAGAGTCTCAGCCCTTTTTTGGGGTTTATACACGACTATTTTCCCGTGTTTTGTGCTATTCATTCTTGCTGTATACATATTTATGTATAGGTGAGTATGAGTATATGTACATATACAGTGGAGACTCTCTATAACAGCATTGAAGGGAAGGAAAAAAATATTGTCACCACTGAGGAATGTTGTTATATAAAACAATAAATATGTACCTTAGATGTACGAAGGGCAGAAAAAAAATTGTTATTATATAGAAATATTGTTATCACTCCACTTTGTGTAGACATGTACAACCTTATTTTCTCATGTAATATCACTTCAGCTTCTGTATTATGGGCTACTTCCTTTCACTTTACTTTGAACTTGAAATCTTGCTTAAATTTAATTTTCAAATTAATATTTGAACCAAATTCAAATTTTGTTGAAACGCCAAGTTGAAATGTTACCGAATTTTAAGTTCGTTTAATCAATATCTAAATTCTAATTTGCGTATTTTATTAGAAATATTCAGTTTCAGAAAGAAACAAACCCGTAAATGAACTTGATTTTGTGCTGAATTAAAAATCAAAACCGCGAATTCGGTAATTTAATAAACGATTAATTAATCAACTCGAGTATTTTTAAAAAATCGCAAATTGTTAAGTACGTGTATGTATAGCTAAGCATTTTTGAACTTAAATTGTACTTGGTGCGGATATTTATACTTGTAAATTGAACTTGAATCGATAAGTATCTCCAGTTCACATCGGAAAAAAACGCTGGACAAACTTGAAGAGACTCGCATTTGGAAGCTGGGAAGGGATGAGCATTTATTTTCGCTGGGGCGGGAAAATATCTGATTGCGTCCATATGTACATACACGTACGAAAGAGTGATATCGATGTGTGTGTGTGTACAAATGACCTTTTTGTTTAACCGAAAAGATTGATTGTCGCTGTTTGCCATTGCAAAAGTAGGCATTTATTCCAGCTCTTTTTTTATCCTACATTTCCATGTTTTTTTCCGACAAAAGCCTATCTGCCTTCCTCTTTCGCGGACTCTCTGAATATTCTTATATCTTTCATTCTCCTCGAAAGCGTTTTTCTCCGGTTTTGTCACATTTTCTCGTTTTCAATGTTTTCCTTTTGATTCCGCTATTTGACTTCACGAAATTCATGTCCTTATTTTTTGTGTATTTTTTTTACTTTCTTGTTCCGTCTCACAATTTTATTTTTCTAATATTTGTCAACTATTCGCCGTTATCCTTCTCATATTATGGATCTTAATTTTTGCAGTTTTTCCCTTAAAAATGACAGAAGCAAAAAGGAATATGTCCAAAAAAACCTTTGCCCTAGGAATAGACCTTTCCAACAAGAAGTACCAATATATCTCGAAACTAAACGCGACAGCATGGGAAAAAATGAGAGAAATAGCCTTTCACTGCTTCGATGTATGTATAAACATAAGCATGTACATACAATGTACACAAATTCTGTCGTTTTCACAGTGCATTAATCCAGAGAAAGTCAAAGAGATGGGAAATGTCTCAAGTATAAAAATTGTCGTCCTCCTTTCATTTTTTTTCCTCTCGGGAAGTAAACAACTTTTTTCACTGTCATATTTGCCCGGGCATGGAAAAAGGGAGGAAAGTGAGGCTAATAAATATATAAATCCCGATTTTTCCCGGGCTTCATTTTCCTATTGGGCGTCGGTAATAATAATGGGGCAATAAACATGATTGCAATCATAACAATTATTATTTTGGGAGTGTCCCCCCGAGACTTTTTTGGAGCATATTTTCTCCAATTTTGAAGACGGCAAGGAAAGGAAGGTGCTTGGGGTTAATAATGGGACATTTGTGTTGTCATCAGTTTCCTCGGTAGAAGATTCGATTTTCAATTTATTCAGTGGAGCTCGGCACAGGTTGGAAGTTGAGTTTCAGGTTCAATTACGACATACTTATGTAGTTTAGTTTCATTCGAATCATTCATTTTTAGGTTATGTGGCAATGTAAGTCCAATTTAGAAGGCATTTTCCAATTTGTATGAAAATTCAGGTTCAAGTTCTAACTTGTGATTAAATTATAGTTCAAGTCTAGTTCAGGTTCAAGTATCGTTCAAGTTCATATTACATTTAAAAATTGCATTCAAGTCTAATTTACATTTACATTCAAGTTAAAAGTTCACGTTCCATTGCATTTTAAGATATCTTACAATTTAAAGTTGTGTTTAGTTTAAGTTTCAATTGCGTCTAACTAACAAGTCAAGTTAAAGGCATTTTTTGTAAAATTTTAATTAAAGTTCAAGATTAGCTCAAATTAAATTTTAAATTCAAGTTCTGATTTACATTCCAGGTCAAGCTTAAGTAAATTCAATTTTAATTTAAGTTCGATTTTAATTTAAGTTCGATTTTAATTTATAAGTTCAAGTTTAATTCAAATTCTGTTTTAACTCAAGTTCTGTTTTAACTCAAGTTCTGTTTTAACTCAAGTTCTGTTTTAACTCAAGTTCTGTTTTAACTCAAGTTCTGTTTT
>JAQGBT010003448.1:0-19602 GCA_034698585.1 Disparrhopalites patrizii | reverse complement strand
AAAAGTAAAAGAAAGAGAAAAGTGAAACAGAGAGGAAGAGAAGAAAAGAAAGAAAGAGAGAAGAGAAAAGTAAAAGAAAGAGGAAGGGAAATGGAAAAGTAAAAGAAAGAGAAAAGTGAAACAGAGAGGAAGAGAAGAAAAGAAAGAAAGAGAGAAGAGAAAAGTAAAAGATAGAGAAAGTGAAGAAGAGAAAGTAAGAGAGAAGATAAAGTAAAAGAGAGAGGAAGGGAAGAAAAGAAAGAAACAGAGAAGAGAAAGTAAGAGAGAAAGAGAGAAAGAGAGAGATGAAAAGAGAGTTACAGATTACTCAGAATAAAAGCTGGCTTTTAAATTTATAATAAAAAAGAAGAATGCTGGGAATGTAGAAAAATGTTAGAAAAAACCAAGCAAAATTGTGAACAAAGAATAAATAGTAAGAGCAAAATATTTAAAAGATCATGTAACCACCTATGTATGTTATGCTTACGTAAATATTTGGCATGCTCAATATACATGTGAAAGGACAAGGGAAGCCTTGACATGAGGAAGTGGAGTATTCCTAGAAAAAATATAAGTATTCTCCTCCACCGCTCCAAGTTGTTATCCCTGATTACGTGAGAAGGAGAGGGACGAGAGGGAGAAAAGTCCTCTCCTCATCCCAGACCTACTCAAATGACGTCGGGTGCATGAGATGGAGCTTTCCATAATACACACACATACACAAATAAGAGCAAAAGGAGAGCTCCATATAAATGATCAGAGGTTCTTTGTGGGTCGAGACGATGGAGAGGGATAAAAGCAGAGACAAAAAACGGAAGGAGGAGGAACGTTGAAAAACAAAACTAAGGCAATCCTTTGGAGGAACCGTTCTTCTTCCGGATCAAAGAGACACGGGGAAATTCTTGGAACACAGAATAACTTGGAAATCGCATCTCCAAGAAAAAGCGAGAAACTGACTGGGGAAAGGGAGAGAAAACAAATAAGGAAAGAAGATGAGGCAGAATGCAGTAAGAAAATAATAAACTTCACGAACTATTAAGCAACAATAAAATTAAGAGAAGCACAAAAAATGGGATAGGAGAACAAATTAAAGCGGGAGAAAAAGAAGGATATGTGTACGGGAAAGCGTAAAGAGATGGATAAGAGATGAAGGAGACAAAAAATTATAATAAAACGTGAATCAATGGAAAAAGTGGGGAAGGAAAACAGAATGAAAGCCTAATAGAGAGAAGAAAGAGAAAGAGCTAGAGAAAAGGAAATGAACAGGAGAAAAAGAGAAAATAAACCGAAAAAACAGAGAAAACAAGAAAAAAGAGAAAATAAACCGAAAAAAACCAGAGAAAACAAGAGAAAAGAGATAATAAACTGGAAAAAGGAGAGAAAATAAACAAGAGAAAAGAGAGACAATAAACAAGAGAAAAGAGAGAAAATAAACAAGAGAAAAGAGAAAATAAACAAAAGAAATAGAGAGAAATTTAACCATAGAAAAAGAGAGAAAATACACCGCAGGAAAAAAGACAGAAAATAAGCAAAAGAAAAAGAAGGAAAATAAGAGAAAATACACCGCAGGAAAAACGACAGAAAATAAGCAAAAGAAAAAGAAGGAAAATAAGAGAAAATACACCGCAGGAAAAAAGAGAGAAAATACACAGCAGTAAAATTGACAAAAAATAAACAAAAGAAAAAGAAGGAAAATAAACAAAAGAAAACGAAAGAAAACAAAGCGGAGAAAAATGGAGAAAATAAACAGTAGAAAAAGGGAGGAACGGAACTAAAAATTAGAAAAAAGAGAAGAAAAGAAGCAGAGTGTAAGCAAAGAGAGACAAAGGGAAACCAATGGAAAAATACGGAGACAGCTAAAAGACAAGAGAGCAACGGATCCAAAGGGGAAAGTAGTAGCTACAAAGGGGGAGAAAGCCGTGAAAATAGGAGCATAAAACATCCAAAAATATGCAGAGTGCAAGACTTGGTGTGGTTTGAGGAGGGAGAAAAGAAAAAAAGGAGAAGATTTATCAAGATCAAAGAAAGATATCTCTTTGTGGACTGTTATATTCCTTCTCCCTTTATTCGCTTACGGAATTATAATCAGGATTTCGCACAGATAAATTTCCAGGGTAAAAGTTTCCTTTTGGAAAAAGTCATGGTATTTCTCTCTTGACAAGCACAACTCTGTCTGACGTATAGTCAGTGTGCTGAAAGGCTTTTTTTTCTCTCTCCATCCCTCTCTCTCTCTCTCTGGCTCTCCTCGTCTCTCTCCTATTCTCTCCCCTCCTCCGTATACATACCTTTTCCTTGTATGTATTTATTACTTACCCATCTCTTCTTCTCCTCCTACCCCTCCTCCTTCTTGTTGTGAAGATGCTTTCTCTCTCTCTCCTTCTCTGGCCATTTTAATGGGAATAGTATGTGGAGCATTGGAAGACTTATGGGAAACAACAAACCCTCCAAGAATTTATGACATTTTCTCTCCCTCTCTCCTTTTCTCTTTCAAATTCAACTCTATTTGACTCCTCCTTCCGTTAAAAAATGAAGAGAGAAAGACTCTCCCATAAGAAATTCTCTATCTCTCCCTCCTTTCTCGCTCTTCTCCCATTTCTTTCTCTCGATTCTCCCTCTCCTCCTCCTCCTTCTCGTTTGTCCTCTTACAAGCATCATGTGTACATTAGATATTTTTCCCTTTCCTTTTCATCCTCATCATCATCATTATCTCCAGCCCTCGCCTCCTGCGCATCTACTCATGTACATATATGGTATAGAGAGAAAATATTTTGGAACTCCTACCATTAATAAGAAGACGGACATACATACAATCTAAATCCCTTTGAAATTTAGGAGAACTTCTATCAACTTTTCCCTCTCATCCTTCTCCCACATTCTCCTTGCTCCTTCCTCCTAGAAATTTTTTTTTTGTGTTAATTTAATCTTCAGGGGAAAACGTCACCCACGTCATTCTTCTCAGGGTGACTCCCAGATTTCGTCTCTTGGAGAAGGTGCGAAAAATACGGGGGAAACACAAGTCTCTTCATCTCATTTCCATGGCGTTAATCAGGTGTTCACTCCAGTACTAATTAGTCGCAGCAGAGGCGGTAGGTGTGGAAATAGTAACAGCGTAGGAATGATTGCTAGCCGATATGGAAAATTCTCCTAAAAAATGGTTACGGCGATTGGTGAAAGTAGGATAGTATGCTTTTTTGGAAAAGGAAAACTTTTTTCTAGATAATACAGTGTGAGTAAAAAGAAGAGGAAGGCTTCCATTTACACATTTTTTATTGGATGGGTGGAAGTTGTGGCAAAAGTTTTGGAGCAAAGAAGAAGGAAGGTGAAAGCTGAAGATAGGATGTGGAAGCAACGGACAGAGGGAGAGCAAGACCAGGAAATACAAATAGCGAGATAGAAGGATAACATAAGAAAAAAAGACTGAGGAAAACAGAAAAAAGTGAGGGAGAGGGATAGAGCCGGCGTCAGAAATAAAAAGAAAGGAGAAATTATGACAAAATAATAAAGAAAAACAAATAATTAGGGAAATATAAGTAATGAGAGCAAGAGAAAGGAAGAGATACAGAGATGAAAAAAATAGGCATGGAGAAAGATATATGAAAAAATGTGAGAAAAAAGGAAAAGGAGAAATGGCGAGAGAGAAAAAGAGAACAAGAGAGCGAGAGAGAGAGCGAGAGAGAGCAAGAGAGCGAGACAGAGAAAGAGAGCGAGAGAGAAAAGAAAGTGCGAGAGAGAGAGAAAGAACGAACGAGGGAGAGAGAAAGAGCGAGAGAGAGGAAAAGAGCAATAGACATAGAGAGAAAACGCGAGAAAAAGAGAGCAAGAGAGAAAAGAGAGTGCTTGAGAGAGAAAGAGCGAAAGAGAGAGAAAGAGCGAGAGAGTGAGACAGAGCGAAAGGGAGAGAGAAAGAGCGAGAGACAGAGGGAAAACGAGAGTGAAAGAGAGAAAGAAAGAGCGAGAGACAGAGAGGGAAAACGAGAGGGAAAGAGAGAAAGAAAGAGCGACAGACATAAAAAACGAGAGACGGCGAGAGAGAGAAAAGAGAGAGAGAGAAAAAAGAGCGGCAGACAGATAAAAAACGAAAGAAGGTGAGAGAGAAAAAGAGAGCGAGAGAGAGAGCGAGAGGTAGCGAATGAGTTAGAAAGCTAGACAATGAAAGAGAAAGCGTGAGAGAAAGCGTTTAGGAGAGCAAAAAACAGCGAGTAAGACAGAGAAAGCGAGAGAGATAGAGAAAGCAAGCAAAAGACACGATGGAACTTGTCCAATAGTTTGAGGAGATTGATGGAGATAGCGGAACGAAAGAGAGGATCGGAGGCGAGAGGTAACAGGTAGTTTCTCAAGTCAAGGGGAAAGGAAGTGAGCGAGAGGAAGGGAAGAAAGAGAAAGAGTGAATTGCCTTGTCTATAAAGAGCAAACTGGCTCTACCTCCAACCATTGTTCCCCTCCTGAATGTGCATAGCTACATACGTATACACGTATTTGCGTGTCTCGCCCAAGAGAGAAAGAGCGAGAGAGAGTGGGACGACGGAGAAAAGAGTAATGATGAGACCTTTCCAGATCCTCCAACCATCTTCTTTTGTATCCACTTAGACGTAGGTGTGTAAGGCCCTACGACTTTCCCTTGCTATTTCCTCCCACCAGAAATGACACCATTGACTCTTGAATTGGTATGTAATCTCCGCTACCCAGTCACACAATGTTTTCCGAACGAGGTGAAGACAAACACGGTGGGCCAAGAGAAACAAAGGGGGAGAGAGGGGCCCAGGAGGGGGGGGAGGAGGATGAGGAGGAAAGGGAAAGTACATATGTATTACCATGAGTTGATCCAAGTCCCAAGAAAGAACTTGTTACACGTGCCCGTTGTGTAACAGGGACAAAGAAGGGAATGAGGCTGAGATTGTGCAATGTTGGATAAAATGAGAAAGGATTAGGGCACAAAAACAGAGAAATATGTACCAAAATTATCACACGGTGTGGAATTCAGGTGAGAACGAGGAAATTGATGTGCCAAGCTGGAAGTGGAGGAACTCCAGGCCTAAAAATTAGAGTCGAAAAGGTCAAATGGAGCAAGTGTGGATAACAAAAATTGTAACTAAAATAAACCAGAAGAAGAATATATGGGGTTTACGAGGGAAACAAATGTACAAGGAATTACGAATACAAAATTAAACACGTTTTAAAAATCCAAATAATATGATAATGCAGATAAAGCCAAAAATTCGTAGAAAATTAAGCTTGATATGAATTGACAAATTAAATTTAGAAAAAAAGTGGGCCGCAGGGAAGAGGAAATTTGTGAGGAAAATTGTAGGATCTGAGTCATAGGCAGAATTTTTAGTAAATGGACAAAAAAAACCTGGAGAAAGTAAGTAAGGAAATGTCCAGGTAAAACCTGGGAAAGCCTACAGGAGAAATGGAAATTGATAGAATGATATGAAATTGGAAAATTAGCTCATTTTTGACTCACCGTGACGGCAATAAGGATTTGGCAATATGACTCAGTCATTGATGGAAAGGGATCAATGATATTTAATAGGGAAATAGAAAGGAAAGAAAAAGCCTACTGGAATGAGCGGGACAGAGTAGTTGATGCAATCTGGCTGGAGAGAGAGCCAGCGTGAATATCCAGACAAGGCTAATAATTTGGAATATCACATAACCCATCATTCTTAATTTGCATAATTCATTGATCGACTCCAGGGTTATGAGGGGCCAGTCGTAGGAAACAAAAGGGAGAAGGAAAAAAAAGCACAAGTTACCATGTTTGCTCCTGCCTAGAAATTACCAGGCTCCCCCTACAGAAAAAAAAACTTGGGGCTATTGTGCATATGTGTGCATATACATTTTTATTCATGCTTATAGTACGTATGTATATATAATACATATGAATGTAGCCATAGAAGTTGAACGGACTCACCGTTGAACAGTAACTCTTTTTTTCCACCCTCCATTCCCCCATGCCACCATGAAGACATGGGAGGCACTGCGGGAGAAAGGCACGTGTATTATTTTTATGGTTGTTTTAGCATGTGAATATGTGGCTTTTAACAGGCATCACATTGACATTGATATGTGATTTAGCTCCGTCTTCACATTCAAAAAAAAAGTCCCAACGTCGAGCCGACCTTTTCGGAACTTTTTGGGGGGGGGGGCGAGGGAAAATTTCAGAGAAAAAATGGAGCGTTTGGCGGAGATAAGAGAAAGAGACGGATGAAATTACGAGATTCGAAATCAAAGAGAAAATTATCACACTTTAGTAGTTGTAGTTGATGGAGATGGGAATAATTCTGGGAAAGAGACACATCTATGGGGGAGAAATAAAATAAATAAAATCAAGAGACAAAGACAATGCGAGACAAAATTTACAGAATTACTGGGAGAAAGCGAGACAAAATTTACAGAATTACTGGGAGAAAGCGAGACAAAATTTACAGAATTACTGGGAGGAGAAAGCAAAGGGGAAAGAAAATCTGGATAAAGAGAAAGCATGAGGTAGAAATTCGGGGATTAAATGTAAAAAGGAGAGGAAATATAAATTAAAGAGGGATAAGATGGGAGAAAAAAAGAAAGAGAAGGAGGAAAATGGGAGAAACAGTGAAAATGAAGGGAAGGAAAAGTGTGAGGCATTAGCATTTACTTGACTAGTCAATAGATGGTTCGAGTAAAGTCAAGGAATCATCTTGTCTCTTCTCTTCTAACGCCGTAATCTATTACGTGCCAGTGAATTGGTTCAACTCACAACTTTTTTTTTTGTTTTAGTTCCACACATACAATCTCTTTGATCCCTTCTATGTACGTACAGATCTACTTCTCCCCCTCTGGGTGCTACCAGGGATTACGGGATATTTTCATGGGGGACGCCAAGGAGAGAAAAAAAAACGCTTTTGCCAATCCTATATCTATATGTTTGCATGTATACCTAACACATATAGCCGTATGTGTGGATACACCCAAGAATGAGGACAGTATATTTTGCGGGAAGGAAGAATGTGAAATGATGGGTCTTAGGGTAGGACATGGAAGGAGCGGAGGGGGAGGGGAAGTTGCGGAGAAATACAGATCTTTTTTATTTTTAAAATCGTTCATCAGAAATACATATATTTTTTTATTTTTAAAATCGTCCATTACAAATACATATATTTTTTTATTTTTAAAATCGTCCATTACAAATACATATATTTGTTTAATTTTAAAATCATCCGTTACGAATACATACATATATTTATTTAATTTTAAAGTCGTCCATTATAAATACAGATATTTTTTTATTTTTAAAATCGTTCATTAGAAATACATAATATTTATTTAATTTTAAAATCGTCCATCAGAAATACACATATTTATTGATTTTTAAAATCGTCCATTATAATTACAGATATTTTTAATTTTTAAATTCGTCCAACATAAACCATTCACCATGTCAAGATGGAAAAATGTCTTTAGAATATCACAAATACTCCTTCTTTGAATAGGATGAATAATAAATATTATAAGAATGAACTTATGTATGTAATAAATAGCCGACATTTATTTTTGCATGTTAATTAAAAATATCAAGTTGAAACCGAATAAGGAACATGAGAATGAAAATACCTTTATACTATTTATTTATTTATTTGGGATAAATTCTCAAAATAATGGCACACAAAAATATCATTGACAAGTCACAATTACACATGTGAAGCAACTGTTTCAAATTCACTCTATTCTCTATTTCGATCTTTCTCCTTCTTATTTCTCCTTTTCTGTCTCCCTTTTCTATTATTTTCCGTCCTCGTCTTTCCTTATTTTTTCCTTTAGCTTGCCTCCCATTTATTCCTCTGGACTAGCTCTTTTTCTCTCGCTTCGTCTCTCTTTTTTGTCCTGTCGATCTCTCTTCCTTTTTTTCAGATGTTTCTCATCACTATCCCCCTCTGCTTCTGTCATTCCCTTCCAGTTTCTCTGTCAACCTTATTCTCCATTTCAAGTTTCTTGGAGTTTCCAAGGCTCTCTCTGGTTCTTTCCCCCGTTTGCTTTCACATACTAAAAAACGGGACGATGAAAGTTCATGGAGTGAGGGAGCAGGGGATTCCCCAGGAAATGACAGGGTATGGTCGTGTTTCTATAAAGAAATACAGGAGAGCAGGATAAGGAGGCAGAGGAAGTTTAAAAGGATGGAGATGCAAAGCACACACACACATCGTCATCATCGGGCCTGTGAGAAATCCATGTGAGAAAAAGAGAGGGACAGTGTTTTAGAGGGAAAGGCGGGAGAAGGGACTACTGGAGCTATTACAATAAGTATGCAAAGAGTGAATAACTGGCATGAAATATGACTTTTCTTCCTTCATTTCCAAATCTTTACTCCACTTTTCTTAACCGTTATCCGTTTCCCCTATCTTCCCTTCCTCCTCTGTCTCCATGATCCCTTCGTCATAATCCTGTGGGAAAGCTACCAAAATACCCCCTGTACACCCTTCCTCCTTATTCTCTCTCTCTCTCTCTCTGTCTCTCTTTCTCTTTGTCGTTCTGCTTACTACATTATTGCAATATATTCACGTTGAAATCGCTACCAAGATAATTCATCTGTCGAATTTCGTATTCTAATATGGTACAGATACTTCCTCAAAAACCATTCCTCTTTTCATGACTTCTTCGTGGCGCTTCAACCTCCCTTTTATCTCCACATTTCTTCTCTCCCTTTCTCTCTCTGTCTCTCTCTTTGTCAGTCTCTCCTTCTCTCTCCCTTCTTGCTCTCTCTCTTTCGCTTTCTCTTTGTCACTCTCTCTCTTCTTGCTCTCTCTCTTTCGCTTTCTCTTTGTCACTCTCTCTCTTCTTGCTCTCTCTCTCTTTCGCTTTCTCTTTGTCACTATCTCCTTCTCTCTCTTCTTGCTCTCTCTCTTTCGCTTTCTTATTGTCACTCTCTCTCTTCTTGCTCTCTCTCTTTCGCTTTCTCTTTGTCACTCTCTCCTTCTCTCTCTTTCTTTCTCTCCCTCTGTTTCTCTCCTTTCTCTCTCTCTCTCTCTGTTTCTCTCCTTTCTCTCTCTGTTTCCCTCCTTTCTCTCTCTCTGTCTCTCCTTCGCCTTGGGTATGTCATAGCATCTGCTCTCCTTTTCTCTCTCCTCCGAGATTACGCTCTCCCATTATTTCTACCTCTCTCCTTAGTTTGACATATTTTATGTATTACTATACATCCATTGCATCTCCGGTGTCTTGCCTTTGCCTTGGACTAAGCCTCTTTAGCCCACTTTTTATCTTCCTAGCCCTCTTCCTCTTCATAATTTCCTTTGTTTCCTCCAATTCGCCAATGTCTTTTCCTCTATTCCTATTGTTGTAGACCTATGTTTCCTCAATCTTATTGTTTTAGTGTCATTTTTCCGCAATCTATCGTAAATATTTTAACTTTAACAAATTAATCTGTTTTGCTGTTCTTCCATTCTATTTTGTATTATATTTGTAATATTTTTATTTATTTGTAAGTTTGGTTGTTACCATTATTGGTATGACTTTCTGCTTCATCCTGAAAAAATCCGGGTTAAAATTGTGGTACTTTCTTTGTTGTCTTAATTATTTTTCCATGAACTGTTGTGGAGCAGGTCCCTGCGATTACACGGTCACTAAAAGGGGGAAATGTTATGTAAATTTTTGTTATTGTAACTTTCTCCAGTTAATTGTTTATTTTTGTTTGGTTTTTCCCGCATCCACCTGCAGTGATATTGCTTCAGCTAAAATGGGAAGGATGCATGGGCTCACGTTTTGTGGGAGAAAACTCACACGCCTCCGATATTTCTCCTGGAAAAGAGAGAATACATGGGAGGGAAAGGAGTGATGAGGAAAAACTTTCCGCATTCTCACTCATTGATAAGCAGCTCCATCTCCTTTCACCTATTAATAATGCAAATACATACACCCTTCATTCATATTTCCTCATTGGAACACGCCAATGGGACAAAGAGAAGAGTGAGAGCACTCTGCACTCTTTCACACACTCACTCACACACACACGCTCATCACTCCCTCCAACCCAAACGCCGTGTAACTGACTCCCACTCACCACTTTCTATTTGTTCTCTCTTTCACTAATTGAATACACAATCCCCGGAAATTAACACCAGACGGAGTGGGCGAATATTTTTCTTTGCCCCCATCCATATACGTGTGTGTACATATGTCCGTGTGTGTACCAACCACGTTATTCCATATGCGTTTTGGGTCAAATATTTTTTGTGGACTTTCTCTCTACCCCATGAAGCTAATGTTAATTCGTGGACTGCTAATCACTTGTATTTTCCTGTTTTTTTTAATGCATTTTTACAGACGAAGAAATAAAGGATACTTTCCCAACGAATAATTGTGTACAGTGCGATTTATTTGTGACCTTCCAATGTGCCTGGAGACATTTAATTACTGTAAGTGGTTTTTTTTCCTTTCCTCTATCACTTATAATGAGGTGATTTCCCCCTTTTCGCCAAAGATGGGGTTAATGGGAGGAAAATCATACCGCATCCAATGCTTGACAGGTCCCATCATTCTACTTTTTTTTAAATCAACAAAATTTAATGTAATTATCCTGGATTCTCACGAGCCTCTTGGAGTATGTTAACAATCTTGATTCATCATTCATTAATGGGAGAGGTACAGCAAATAAAGGAAGATCCACTAAGACAATTTGGAAAAATCTCGTCACTCTTTCTGAGATAGAGAGAGAAAGGGAATTGGAGAAACCAGAAGGGGAAAAGCGTTAACAGAGAGTAAAAGAATGGTGCAAAAAGAGCACAAGAATGAGAAGGTGAAAGAAAAACAGATCAAAAGAGGGAGAAAGTGAAAGAAATACAAATCAAAAGAGAGAGAAAGTGAGAGAAAAACAAATCAAATGAAAGAGAAAGTGAAAGAAAAACAAATCGAAAGAGAGAGAAAAAGAAAAACAAATCGAAAGAGAGAGAAAAAGAAAGAAAAACAAATCAAAAGAGAAAGTGAAAGAAAAAAAATCGAAAGAGTGAAAGTGAAAGAAAAACAAATGAAAAGAGAGAAGGTGAGCGAGAAACAAATTAAAAAAGCAAGAAAGAAAGTCAAAACAGAAGGAAAATAGCTAGAGAAAGCCAGAGAAAAAGGAAATGGAAAATGTCAAAGGGAAATCGTGCAATTAGAGCAAAAGTGTAAAAGAGAAAGCAAAACATATTATTAAGAGAGCAAGACAAGATAAATAAAGAGACAGCAAGACGGGAAAAGAGACAACGGAGTTAGAGTGCAAGAAAAGCCAGAGAAGATCAAGAGCAAAAGAAAGCCATTAACGCATTTCAGAATCGGTACACAAAAAAAAAGAAACTGGCGAAAAAAAAAAGAATACAAGAACAGAAGAAAGGAAACTCCACGGGCGGGAAGATATGAAAGGCCTTTATTTCCCATGATTTCTTTCCTTTATAATACCAAGCCACTTCCAGTTTTCCCATCATTATTCACTTGTATTGACTACGACTATATCGTCGATGCAAAACACTCCCAGGCATCCTCCGTATATCTAACGATAAGCAGAGAAGCAAAGAGGACTAACCACCCGCTTTTGAACCACTTTCCCCCGATTTTGCATACCATTCCTGGTGTTTTCCGCTCCTTTCTCCCCGGAATTTGGATAGAATGTACGGAGATCTCCAAGAAGGGGAAGACGATTGTCTTTTCTTTATTTTTTTGGGGGATGTCTTCACATGCATTATATGCTTGTTCTAATTGTACACATATACATACAACTTTGGAGACCATACATTTTGGTGGAGAACTCACATTTGTGAACGAGAGACGGAGGAAGAGAGAGAGAGAGAGAGAGAGAGAAGGGAGAGAATGGCGGAGGGTGATGTGCTCTTTGGCACTCCTTTCTCCTTTAATGACGTGATTTATCAGTGTGTATTAAATGCGGAGATGCTTATGGCTTCCATCGGAGGATGACGACCAAGAAGAAGAAGAAGCACGGGGCGGAGGCGGAGGAGATGGGAGTAATTCGGGAGGAACAAGGGGGAAACTTATATAAATTGTTGTCGTACCACTAGACAGTAGGAGCTTCCACTGAGGGCTTATGAGTTTTTTTTGTGTATTTACAAAAATAAAAAAAAACGAAAAGAGAGGGGAGTGAGGGGAGGGTGAAGGGATCCATTATTATTGTACATTTGCATTTCTTCATCTTTTCCCCCATTCCTGTATAGGCCTCATATTTTTTTTAACCAAACCCCAAAGGCAAGGACAAGGAATCCTTGATAAGGGAAAAAGGTGGAAAGACTAGAAGAAGAAATGTACGGAGGGAAAAAGGAGAGAAAAATGGGCGATCGAGAAAAAAGGCAAAGGGAAAGCCTATCCACCTACTAACTAACCCAAAAAGTGGTGGAAATACAGGAGAAGAAGTCTTTCTTATCCAAAATTTTATTGCGGAGCCAGCGGAAAGCAATTTCGATCCGGGAGGAAATATCAATGCTTTGGCAAATTTCCCAGTCTAAAAATAAAAGTTTTCTACAAAATCAACGTGTAAAGGTTACCTCAAGGGACGAAAATGAAAAAAATGTTTTCGCGCCAAATATATGAATTATGTAAAATATTCTTTTAACGTAAACTATTAATGGTTTATCTAGTCTTGAAAATGAAAACGTTAGCCGTTAGCACCTGGTCAATTCCTGTCTGGTGATGAAGCTGTCCCGCTAGATCCACAATAAAATGCTGTACAAAACTGCTTTCGTCGTATCTCATGTCTAGTGTACGATTTGGGTTAGCTTACAAGGAGTAAAATATATTTTGCCACCCCCTTCACACTGTATCCCCTGGATTTTTACGAAAAGAGGGGGGAGGGGAGTTAAAAAGTGGAGAAAAAGACAATTCTTCCTTGTCCTTTTTCCCCACCACTCTCTCCCTATTCTTTCCTCTGACTGTTAAATTATTGACAATATCTTGTGAGTCATGCTATTACATATATCATAACACTTTCCGTTGTGCATCAGAGAGAGAGAAAGACTGAGAAACAAAAGGGAATGATCCATTCCACACTTTCCCGTCTAATTGACTGCTTCGCCATCTCTTTCCTTCTATTCCTCTCTCTCCCTCTCCCTCTCTCTCCCTCTGTCTCATCCCTTCTCTTTTCCCGAATTCCCGACTGGGGTTGTAGAAAAAGCAACCCAACACTTATGGAACCTGCATTTCATATGTACATCCTTCACTGTCCTTTACACTTCCAAGCATTCTTGTTCTGATATGTATAGATGTATTTAAAAAAAACTGCTACTGTATCTATATATAAGTATTCATGCATATGATACATCCCATATTCGTCTGTTGCAATAAGTATGAATATAGCTGTTTATTCAACTGTCTATACATACGAATATTTCCACATAATAGTATTGAATTTACATATGGGCACTTGACACTGTTTATGGATGTTGTCTCTCCCTTTCTCCCTCTCGTTTCATCTCTTTTGAACATTATTTCAGAAATTTACAGCCTCTTCCCTTATAAGTATTAACACATTGGAAAAAAGGCACGGAGACGGCAATGGACAAACAGATTCCGTCTCCATCTCTCTTCCTTTTTTGATCTCTCATTTCCTTCTCTTCTTCGAATATCCTATTTCTCCTTGATTCTCCCTGTCTGGTCATTTAGAGCGAGCGAGTAGTAAGAACAAAAAAGATTAGCCAAAGACAAAGAGAAACAAAGATAGAGAAAAAGACAACGAAGAGACAAAAAGACAACAAAGAGAGCGAAAAACACAACAAAGAGAGGGAGACAGACAACAAAGAGAAAGAAAAAGACAACTAAGAGAAAGAAAAAGACAACGAAGAGAGACAAAAAGACAACAAAGAATAAGAAAAAGACAACGACGAGAGAGAAAAAGACAACGAAGAGAGAGAAAGAGACAAAGAAAGAGAGGGAAAGTGATAGAAAAAACAGTGACAGACAAAGAAAAAAGAACGAGAAAAGCATAAAATGGAGAGAGAAATAAAAAAGGAGAGCGAAAGACAGAAAACAAGAAAAAGAGAAAGAAAGGAGAGAGAAAGAGAAAGAAAAAGGAAAGAAAGCAGAAAGAGAGAAACACGGACAGAGAAACACACTCAGAGGAAGAGAGAAAAAAATAGCCAGAATGAAAAAGGGAAAAATAGTGAGAAAGATAGAGGGTAAAAAAGAGGAGAGACAGAGAGATTAGCACGTATGTAAGACAAGCAACCCCCATGAGCTCCCTCCCTCCATTCCACCCTTTACCAGCGTGTGTACATGCAAAGAGACAGAAACACACTTTTATTTCAACTCCTATTTATAATCATTATATTAACATCCGACAACCAGATGTTGGGCTACGCTTGGGATGCTCGACATGAAGGGAAAAAAATTAGGGAATGAAGTGATTAGTTGTGTCTTTTTCCATTTTTTTCTATACTTCAAAAATAAATTCCGCATATACAACACATTTTACGTCTCCCTACACATATGTTATTGTAGTAAAAGATACTTCCCCTTTACCAAGGGGTGACAGGTTATGAAATTACTATTAGGGCCGCCTCGGAGAAAGTCCAAATGAATTAAATAAATACTATGCATCTAAGAATAGAGAAATCATCCATCAATTTGGTTTCTTATTCCAACTTATGCATATGTTATATACATATGTATGTCACGCACTTTCTCGTCCACAAGACAAGACGACCTTGGCCCTTTATGAGCCTGTTTCAACCCCAAATTGCAATAGTATCACCTTGCCCCCAACACTTTTCTCCATTCGAAAAATTCAGTTTCCCTACTCCAAAATTGCTTCTCCAATGCTGCTGCCTTACGAAAAATAAACAAACAGTATTTTAGGATTTTGAGGAAAGAATTCTTCTTTTTGAAATTTTAAAATCCAAGAGAGAATTCCCAAAAATAAAGCCTTTAGGAGCAGACAAAAAGGTGAAAAGTTGTTGGATTTCATTGGAATTGAAGGGGCAAGTTTGGACTTGTGCCGAGAGATGGCGCGGTGCATTCATTATCAGAATTCGTATTTCCTTCCTTCACACGCCGTGTTTGGGACCGAAAATTCTTCCCACGAAAATTCTCGGGTTATTGCCTGGAGTAAAAGGGTTGAAAACAGGAATTTCCTTTGCATCAATTCATGTCCCACTTCTTCCCCGAAACATTCTGGCCAATGCTGTTGTTTTAAAAATAATAATACAAATTTACATTCCATATTTCCATGGGATTGCATCAAAGCTGAGGAGGCGAGTGAATGGAAATATTCCATCATACCTGATGGGGTTCGTATGCTGCAAGAAAAGAATGTATTTTTTAACATAGATTTAGAAGCACAATAGTTTTTCTCCGGTTTAAATAAAAAAAAAGGAAAAACGGAAATAAACGACTATTTTCTTTACCCAGCCAATTTTTTACTGTCTTCCCGCCTTCAACAAGATGGACATGATGTGTACATGGACCAATGTTGTTCTAAAGGTATCTCATAATCTTTGTTTTTCTACGGGCGAATTCGCCCCTCCTTTGTTCGGGGAGATCCATCCACATTTATATGCAGGCTCTTCCCACATCTTTTCTTTCTCTTCGGATATACACTTAACCACAATTCCTGGGAGAAATGGGGATATCCCTCCTCCTCCTCCCTTGTATAACAGACCCGGGTGGGGCAAAGGACGTGTGAGCGGTTTTAAAACCCCCAGTTTCATTGCCAATTACGGCATTCATCAAAGTTGCATGCAATCAACCAACTTTTGTATCAATCTTTCTACAACATCTTCTTTATTCTTTGTTCTCTTCTCTCCTGTGTATGTACTTCCAACCATTTTCTTGCCTCTTTTTTTTATCCTATGCCATACCTATATTCGTTTCTTATCCCGCATTACTGTTCCTGGCTTTATAACTCTGCTCGACGTCTTCTTTCCGTTATATCGAAGTGCAATTGTTTGTCTTCCCTTCCATGTTTTCCCGTTTATTTTTCTCGCAGGCATTCTTTTTCCATGCTTTCTTGCTATTTTATCCTCTTTCTCTTTTCTTTTTTTAATTTGCCTCGCTGTTTTTCTCTTTAATATAGCTTCCCTCTTCTCTCGTTTCATTTCTTTCTCCTTATTTTTACTCTATTACTACTATTTTTCACGCTCTTTCTTCGTTGCACTTTTCTCTCTCTGTCTTTCTCTATTTTTCTCTTTCTTTGTCGCACTTTTCTCTCTGTGTTTTTCTCTTTCTTTGTCGCACTTTTCTCTCTGTGTTTTTCTCTTTCTTCTCGCACTTTTCTCTCTGTGTTTTTCTCTTTCTTCTCGCACTTTTATGTCTGTGTTTTTCTCTTTCTTTCTCGCACTTTGCTCTCTGTGTTTTTCTCTTTCTTTCTCGCACTTTTCTCTCTGTGTTTTTCTCTTTCTTTCTCGCACTTTTCTCTCTGTGTTTTTCTCTTTCTTTCTCCCACTTTTATCTCTCTGTCGCTCTCTGTTTTTCTCTTTCTTTCTCCCACTTTTATCTCTCTGTCGCTCTCTGTTTTTCTTTTTCTTTCTTATTTTTATTTCTCTCTCTGTCTTTGTCAATCTATCTTCTTTTTATTTATTTCTCTGACGTTCTCTGTTTTTTTTCTTTCTTATTTTTATTTCTCTCTCTGTCGTTCTCTGTTTTTCTTTTTCTTTCTTAATTTTATTTCTCTCTCTGCCGTTCTCTGTTTTTCTTTTTGTTTCTTATTTTTATTTCTCTCTGCCTTTCTGTTGTTCTTATTTGTATTTCTTTCCCTGCCTTTCTCGGTTTTTGCTTCCTTTATTATTTTTATTTATCTCTGCCTTTTTCTTTCTTTCTGGTTTTTATTCCCCATTTTTTCTCGCCGTCTGTTTTCCGATCTCTTTCTTCCCCTGTTTTCGTCTATTTCTTTCTGCCTCTTGAATATGTCCTCTGTCTCGCTCTCCGCTCTGTTTTCGTGTTTTGCTTTCTCCTTTGACTTGGGATTTTGTCTATCTGTGTGCCTGTTTTTCTGACTTTTTCTCTCTTTGTTTTCCGCTCTTTCCCACGTTCTCATGTATTATGGCTATTATTTGCTAGCATCACGATTTCCCGCCTTCCTTTTTCATCTTTGCCGACACCTTTTGTTCTCAGTATGGGAATCCAAAACAAATACTACGCACGCACTTCTTCGTAAAATTTAAAAAACAAAGTAACTTTAAGAAAAAGGTGAATTATTTCTTCCCTCTAAAAATCATGCGTTAAAGTCATTCAAAGGGAAGTATATAAGAGGTTGGAAAAAGTGAAGTTGAATCTACTGGAAAGAAAAGGAAGGAACGACTAAATAAGTACGAAGGGTGAGAAAAGCCTGTAATTTTGTAGATGATGAATAAAAATAGAAGGGAAATTTCTCCTCACACTCCCGGCTTTCTTCGCTCTTTATTTTCCTGGTTTTCTCTCTCTCTCTCTTTCGTTCAAATTGTTAAAAAAAAACTTTTTCCTCCCAAAGAACCTATTTCTTATGGGGTTGCTCGGAGCAAAAGTAGAAATGGGGGAAAAGGTAAGAAATAAAAGAAAGGACTTGAAAAGAGAAAGGACAGGAAGCAATGAAAGATGAAAGTTTTTTTCTTCCTTCTTCCTTTTCTAGTGGAAAATATAAAAAAAAGGACTATGGAAAGAAGTAACTTTATATTGTTTCTTCACTATCATCGGTGTTTATAATAATAATAAGTTCCAAAGGAAGAAGGCAAAAAGAAAAGTGATAGGGAGAAAGTGGAAGATGAAGAAGGAGGAATGGAATAAAGTAAGGACAACAAGAGGAGTTGGGTTTTTTTCATTGAGTTCTTTCTCTCTCTCTCTCTCTCGCTCTCTAACACTCGCTTTCTCTCTCTCAGACACTCTGTGGCTTTTAATTTTTCGAAATTATCTCGTTTATGCCTTCCTCCTCACAACTTGTTTCCTCTTTCTTCTCCTCCTCCGCCTTTCTTTTACTTGTGAAATGAGTGGGAGAGAGAGAGAGGAAGCAAATTTCTTGAAATTGGAACTATATATGCGGGCTATGAGACGAATAGGATGACAGAGAGAGAGAGAAAGAAGCTTTATGAAAAATAGTTGATGATGATGAAAAAAGAAAATATAACAGAGGGAAAGATAGAGAAATGTTTGTATATAACCGGGGAGAGAAAGGAGAGAGAAAGAATTGTGAAGATATGAAGAGATAGAGAAAGAGAGAGAGAGAAAAGCAACTTGATATTTGTAATTCGTGACAAGTTTTTGGGTAAAATGTGTGTATAACTTATACCATTGTTATCAGTGCTGAGGTCTTTTTTGAAAGTCTAAGGAAAGAGAGAGAAAGATGGAGAATATAGAGAGACTGAGAGAGAGAGAAAGAGTTTGGGAGTTCAAATAGGAAAAGAGAGAGAGAGAGAAAGAGTAAAAAGACACTAGTTTTGTCCCTTATCTTTCCCTATAATAAATAATTCTTATCTTGTGGAAAAAAAACTTTTTTTCCTACTTTTTGCATCTCATTCCCCCTTCTCCCTCCCCTCCCTTTATTCTTTACGCTTTTTCCCAGTCTACAGTTGGGGTTAATTAATATCGCAATAATTAGAAAAATATATTTCTCCACCACGTCAAAGATAATCAGGTTCCTTCCTCTAGAAATGGCACCAGCGAGCCCACAGCCATAGCTCTTTAAATGACTTTTTCCTCTCCTCCACTCCACTCCGCGTCCTCTCTCGCTTCCTCTCTTTCTCATTCTTTGTGTACTTAAAACTTATAAGGAAGTTACCAAAGGGTAGAGGGTCTAATAAAGGGAGCCCAATACTAACAAAAATGGGTATCAGTATATGTATATACGTACATACAGGGTACATATCTTTCCACCCTTCGTCTTCTTCTTTCTCCCAAACTTCTTGTCATTGTCTCCAGAGCGGAGGAGATAGGGAATTTTACGGGTATTATTATTACTATTACCACCACTAATACTTGTGGCTTTGATAATGTCCATATTTCAATACACAAAATATACGTACCATTTCTGTCCGCATAATCAACAACAGCCATTCCCTTTCTTGAACTTTCTCTCTTTTTATGTCTTGGGAACCTGTTTCTTTCTTTTTTTTCGGAAGTTATTTTTCCAGTTCTCTTTCTTCCTCTCTCTGTTGATTTTTCTCTAATTCTCCTTCACCGTTCAAATTCATTTTTTTCTCTCGTTTTCCTTTCTTTCTACATCTACTTTTCTCCTGTACTTTTCTCATTTTATTTTTCCCCTCCTATTTTCATCCTTGTATTTTCGTCTTTTATTCATTTTTCCTTTTCTCTCTGACGTCCTTTTTCGCTGTTCTTTCTGTCTTGTTTCTCGTCTGTTTCTTTCGCTTTCGCTCTGCCCTATTTTCTCTTTCTTTTCGTTTCTCCGTTTTTTCTTCATTTCATACTCTTTTCTATTTTCTCTTATTTTCTCCGTTTTTACTTAATTTCTCTCTTTTCTACTTTCTCTTCTTTTCTCTGTTTTCTCTCACTTTTTCTCTCTTTTTAAATTTCGCTTCTTTACTCCGTTTTCTCTCACTTTCTCTCTCTTTTAAAATTTCTCCTATTTTCTGCGTTTTCTCTCACTTTTTCTCTCTTTTTAAATTTCGCTTCTTTTCTCCGTTTTCTCTCACTTTCTCTCTCTTTTAAAATTTCTCCTATTTTCTGCGTTTTCTCTCACTTTTTCTCTCTTTT
>JAQGBT010003447.1:0-19603 GCA_034698585.1 Disparrhopalites patrizii | reverse complement strand
GAGAGAGAAAGAGAGAGAGAGAAAGAGAGAGAAAAAGAGTGAGAAAGAGAGAGAAAAAGAGAGAAAGATAAAGAAATAGAATT
The DNA here is from genome assembly GCA_034698585.1 of Disparrhopalites patrizii. NCBI lineage: Eukaryota > Metazoa > Arthropoda > Collembola > Symphypleona > Sminthuridae > Disparrhopalites > Disparrhopalites patrizii. The sequence goes on along the minus strand of JAQGBT010003447.1, from coordinate 19,520 downwards.
ACTCAATTACAAATTTTAATTTTCATGTCTCGTTTAGATCCACGTACAACACATCAGGGGCCTCTCCTTCCAAGTTTTAAATGGATTTCTACAGAGGACACTAATCAAATGTGTGCATGGTTTTCGGAACGTTTATTTAATTTACTTTTTTTTCTCTTCTTCTTCTTTATTCTTCACAATTTTTCACACATCACCCCTTTAAGGCTCGAGGGTGCGTTGGTGTATGTGCGTGTTGGCCGATACACCATTTTATTTTATATTGTGCGTTTTATGCGCTAATCTATAGATAATGTAACTATATGATACTATTTAATTTTTTTTTTTAAATATAATTTTTCATAGTCATGCTTCAGAAGGATCTCCCAAAAAATTAAGTACCGTGGCTACTATGTACATTCAATTTGACCAAAGCAAATAAATAAACACGCTCAAGTGCATACCTTTCAAGCTCCATTAATTGGCGGCAGAAGAGACTTCACATCCCATCCATTTTGGGGATGGCACCCATTTTTTTTAAGAGGGAAGAGAGGACCGAATTAATTTTTTATAGTGTATAATTCATGCTTCAAGGATTCCTTGTTTATTAATCATACTTTAGGATTTTTTTATGGGCAACATTTCTGCGTGACCATTAAGAATGTCAACCACTTCGAATACGGATAAAGCCTAATGCAGGTAGTCGTCTCCTATTTTTAACCCTTTTTAATGGGAACTTCTTCGTAATGGAGCTCGTCTTAATGGACGTTGACGCTCTCTAGCATGATTTTGCCCCTTATTAAATTTAGTTTTAACCCGTTTAAAAATGAGTTTTCTTTTTTAAATCAGTTTTTTTAGCTATTCGAAAATGATTTTCACCCCCCTTTGAACGGAATTTTGTGGATAGATTTTTGAACGGAATTCGTATGGAGATTTGAGATACATATGTTTACCACAAACAAAATCGGGTTTTACTCCTAAAATGATTATTGCTCGTACAAAAAGAAAATTTTGCCTCTTTTAATATTTGATAATCGCTATTTGGCTCTTGACTGGAATGTTGGTTAATCCAAAATAAATGTCTCTTCAACGGGATTTTGCCCCTTTGAGAAAGTTATTTGTCCCTTTGAAAAAGAATGATAAACCCTTTCAAGCCAAATTTGAATCCCTTAAAAGAAATATTATATGCCTATAGGCATATAATATAATCTAGTATACTAGATTCAGAAACATCCATCCCGCTTTAATATGTAACATACTCCTTAATTCTTGATTAACGAATTCAAAATCCAATTTAAGCATATTAGATCCCCTCCCAAAAAAATAAGCATCCCTTATCACAAAAAAAAAGTCCCACCAAGTCCCAAAATGAGTTGGTGTTCCCAAAATCAGAAGGTCATAATCAGGAGAAGGAGAAACAATTAGGACAAATCTAATTAAAAATTATTGACACCCTCCTTCATATCTCTCCGTCTGCTCGGCTTCCTTTCTCATTCCACCGAGACGTGTTACGGAGGAGGTGGCTGATGACTTATCAGGATAGAAATAGCCTTTTCCCTAACAAACCACACCACCAACCGACAACAATGGGGAAAGATCAAGGGGAAAAAAGACTAGATTGAAAAAAAAAACCACCATATTTTGTACGTATTTTTTTACACTATTTGATACGCATAGTTACGCTTCTATACACGGATGTACATATGGATTCATTGGGGTTTTATTTTACCACGTCCAAACTACCAAACGAAGCATAACTATCCTGTATAAAGGTTACATTTTACTTTGAAAAGTATATGAGCTGTAAAGATGAAGAGAAAAAAAAGGAGTACAGAGCTCAAAGTCATCAATCCCCATATATTTCATGTGTTACTTCTCACTGACTCGAGTGCTCAAAAAAGATAAGAGAGAAAGAGAGAGAGAGAAAAGTATTACATAAAAATCACCAGGAGCAAGAAAAAGTACACAACAATGGCTTACAAGCCATTGTTAGTGTGAGCACGATCTTTGATCTATACAGGCCTTGAGCTACTACCGACTACCACCTTTACTTCGTACATATGACGTACATATGTACTACACACGCACAGATCAATAAAGAATATAATGATGATTCCCAGAAAAAAAAAATCCATCCACTTTTCATATGACAAGTACATGTCCGTAAAGGAGGATCGTCGTCATCATAATATAATATTATGGTTCAAGGAACTCCTTTTTTTTTCATTTTTATTTATATTAGTTGTAGTTATTATTATTAATAGGAATAAAAAAACTCTGGTGTATACATAAAAATATGCAGACAATGGAGGAGGAGCGACATACCAGATGACATAGAGCGTGGTGAGAACATGATAATTTTCCCTCATTGTCCCTAGAGTAATTGTGCCGTAGAAGTATAAGTATATACAACTACAAATTTGTAGGTTTTTACCTTTTCTCTGTAATCATAATTCAATTTTTTTTTTCAAGTTTTTTGTAGGCATTTAATTTTTGTGGATTTGACATTCATTTTTAGATACTTGGGACTTTCTGGGATGCACTGGGGGTGAGTGGCACAGGACGAAGCAGAGAAAAATGGTAGGAGAGTGAAAAACAGGATACATATAGTGCGAGAGAGAGAGAATAGACATCGAAAAAAGACGAGAGACAGAAACTGGGAAAGTAAAAGACAGAAAGAGAAGCATAAAAACAGAAAAGAGGAAAACCAAACAAAAGAGAGAGAGAGAGAGAGAGAGAGAGAGAAGTTACATAGAAGAAAGACGAGAGAAAGGGAGAAAAGCTACATAGAAGAAAGACCAGAGAGAGAAGAGTCATAGAATAAAGACGAGAGACAGAAACTGGGAAAGTGAAAGATAGACAGAGAAACTTGTAAATAGAGAAAAAGAGGAAACCCTGAAGAAAAGAGGGAGGAAACCCCGATAAAAGGAGAGAATGAAATGGGGAAGGAGAAAACAAATGCAGACAAGCAGGAAAAAAAGAGAAGAAACGAGAAAAAAATCGAGAGGAAAAATACAAATACAGGAAAGGAGCAAAAACAGAGGTGCGAAGAGAGGCAAAACCAGGCTGAAAAAAGGAGAAAAAGCCACAATTTAAAGAAAAATTTAAAAAAAATGAGGAATAGAAATAAAAAGAGAGGGAAATTGTGAGACAGAGCAAAGTAGAGACAAGAGGTAGAAAAAGAGATCAAAATGAAGACAAAATGGAAAAATGAAGACAAAGTGAAAAAAGCTAGAAAAAGAGATTAAAATGAAGACAAAATCGAAAAATGAAGACAAAGAGAAAAAAGCTAGAAAAATATTGGGAAACCTCGAAAAAGGGATGAAATGGAGAAGGACATATGGACAGAGAGAGAGAGAGAGGAATGGGGAAGAGAGCAAAACTCAGGAACACGAGAGATGAGACAAATAGAGTATTATAAAGAGAAGAGAGAGAGAAGATTGACAAGAGTATCAAGGGAGCGAAGTCAAATAGAGGATTAAAAAAGAAAAGAGAGAAAGAGAGAGAGAAAGACGGATAGAGAGAGAAAGAGAGAAACAGAGAGCGAGAGAAATAGATAGAAAGAAAGAGAGCGAAAGAAAGGGACAGAGAGAGAGAGAGAGAGAGAGGATTGACAATAGAATCAAGAGAGAAGAGACAAGTGGAGGATTGACAAGAGAACTGTGAGAGACAAGGAGTTCAAATTTGATGAGAGGAGAGACGACGAGATAATGATGAACTCAATCCAATCCCACCTTTTAATTTGTTCCTTTGCCCCACTAAGTACAGAATAAGTCATAAAAAAAAGTGCAGAGACAAAGTAATTTCCATATTAATTCCCATTAGGATCCACGAGCACGTACGGAGTAATTAGGCCCGAACAAACTATATGCTCTCGTAGCCCCTGTGGGTGAGAGTAGTCGGTGAGAGAACGTGCGTAATGAATGTAATAATAAAATCAAAAAATTATTATCAAAAAAATACACACTCTGTGTACGTGTAATGGTGTGAATACTGTGGATGGTGGGTCCCTCAGGAGATCCCAATGTCCACATGGCCTATACCTAATATGTAATATACACATACATCCCCAGATACAACAATTGAGAGCCAGAGAGATGCATAGTTAGAGATACGAAAAGGTGTTTGCAAAATTTGGGGCCCCACATACTCCTTAACTCACATCAAACATCCATCCACTATCCATGTAAATTCTCCCCAGAGCAATAAAAAGTGAAGGGGATGGGGGCAATCTATTAAAATCAGGCAATTTGTCTTTATTGTTAGCTTTTTCCTCCCTCCTTTATGCCACTTACATAATCAACCAAAATGGAGACGTTGGTATATGTGCATTTTCCTTTGTATTTTTTTTAATTTTTTTCACACTGTCTACTCATCGCATGCATTTTATGCAGGTGGAATGTGCAGTTCCTACTGCATAGACAAATCCCTAATAAATTATTTCATCAGAAACGATGTCACTATTATTAAAAGTCTGGTGGACAGCGATCAACTGGGGGGATTCCTGGCCGGCCCGTTTAAATGGAGGTGATCGAGACATTCGAATTAAAAATAAAATACATATATAGACGAGAGAAAACATGAGTGAATACACATCAAGAAGACGAGATAGTGAAATTCAGAGAGAAATTTCAATACAAATGTGAGAAGAGACGAAGTCTGCGGATAGAGATAGAGACATGAACAAATAAATGGGCACACTGACGCTCAAAGGAGATCATATCATCCAAATCTCGGATATATTACATGCTAATATTTTACGAAAAAAACCTGGAGTGGTGTTAACCTTTAGCAAATTCAACATTAACATGTAGAGAGATAGTAACAGCGAAATATTTCGGGAGAGAGAGTGAGAGAAAATAATTCAGGTAGAACAAGAGAGATTCAGAGAGAGAGAGAAAGGGATGCGTATTCTGAGACAAAAAACTGATTCAGAGTCACGAAGAGAGAGAAAGAGACACAAAAAGAGAGACAGAGACGCAAAGAGAGAGACAGAGAAAGAATCAGACACAAACAGACACAACGAGAGAGAAAGAGAAAGAAAGAGACACAAAAAGAGAGACAGAGACACAAAGAGAGAGAAAGAGAAAGAAAGAGACACAAACAGACACAACGAGAGAGAAAGAGAAAGAAAGAGACACAAACAGACACAACGAGAGAGAAAGAGAAATAAAGAGACACAAACAGACACAACGAGAGAGAAAGAGAAAGAAAGAGACACAAACAGACACAACGAGAGAGAAAGAGAATGAAAGAGTCACAAAGAGAGAGAGAGAAAGAGAGAAAGAGACACAAAGAGAGAGCAAGAGAAAGAAAGAGAGAGAAAGAGACACAAAGGGAGAGAAAGAGAAAGAGAGAGAGAGAGAAAGAGACGCAAAGAGAGAGAAAGAGACGCAAAGAGAGAGAGAGAGAAAGAGACGCAAAGAGAGAGAGAGAGAAAGAGACGCAAAGAGAGACAGACGGAAACGGGAAGAGAGACGTTCGCAGAAGGAGAAAGCTAGACATTTTAAGGGGGAGGAAAAGAGACATTAGAAATGAAAAGAGACATTTTCCGATAGTGCGAGAGAGAGAGAGAGAAATTTTCAGAGTGAAAGAGAGATAATTTCAGAGAAAGAGAGAGACATGCTCCGAGAACGAGAGCTAAATAGAGAGATTTTCAGTGAGAGAGAGATGTTTAGAGAAAGAGAGAGAGAGAGGGAAAGAAACATTTTGGGAGAGAGACAGAAAGACAGAGAATACAGCGAGATAGAGTCAGAAAGAGGAAGTTTGCGGAGTGACAAAAATATAGAAAGGAAGAAATAATTGAGAGACAGACAGAACGAAAAGGAGAGAAACACCGAGAGAAAGAGAGAACAAGTGAAAGAAAATGAGCGAGAATGTCCCCCAGAAATTAGTTTCCATTCAAGTGCTAATAAAATCGTATTTTTCTCACCACTTTGAACGTTTTACGAGCTAATATAAAATCCTTGTGTGGCCTCCACCACCCATATCATGCATATCAATCTCTCCAATACAAATAATAACACAGTCGTATACATAAAAGAGGTTAAAGACAAACAATCTCCTCAATCTTCGGAAGCGCAGCAAAAAACTAGCTAATAACTTGTTCAGAAAAAGAATCATTCTATTAGAAAAAAATAATTTCCACCATATCAAATATCCATTTTTCCCCCATTCCCCGTCCACGATGCGGAATGGTGAGTGGAAAGAGATTCAAAACTTGTATTTAAATGCAAATTCTCCTCACCTCCCATCCACCAAAAATCTCATCATGTTCGTACAGGAATAATCAATATTGCGTACTTTTTCTTCACCCATTTTTATGAGGAGTAATTTTGATGATTAAAATGACTCTTCCTTTGATTATCCCTCCAATTATTTGCCTTTTTGTGAGTGAATTCCTTGAGGTAGAACGGTATTTCTGGAGGGGCGATTTTGTATATGGCATTTCTTATAGGCCTAAATTCTTGGGATGTGTTTGGGGTTGGAAAGGGTTAGAGATGCTAACGAGAGGCGTATACATTGCTGAAATGGAGATGAGCCCTTCCTCACCTTGAAGATGGAACATTTGTTTTTTGTTCTTTGTATATTATTGATACATTATGAAACGAAATAATAATTTCTCCTACAAGGAATTACTAATGAGAAGTGGGGAGGAGAGACAGCTTCAAGAGGGTTGGAAAGTGTTTGGCATTGATTCCTTTATATTTTTGTTTTGTTTTCATAATGTCTTTCTCACTAATTCAATTTACTCATGTCTCTTTTATCTTGAGTCTCGTGCAGGGCCGATTAGGAAATAGTTACAAATGCAATGGAGGGAGCTTCTTCCATCCCCTTTTTTAATTCTTCTCCATCATATCTCTCTGTTTTGGGTTTCCCAATTATATTTTTTTTCAAGTCCAACTCATGTGTATTTATTCTGTGTTTCCATGTCCATTACTCATTTCCAAGGTGATGCTGACGCGCGATGGGGAGGGACGATTAGGACAAGTGACTTCATGGAAGATGCTCGAATCTTTTTTCTATTCTTGACTAAACTACGTTCTTTAGATAATTTATTTCTATTATTATTATCCCATTATATTTATTTCCCTCCATACTAGTAGGAGTCATTGAAGGTAGAAAGGAAAAACTTCCTTCCACGAGTCCTCATGAGGAACAAAAAAAAATCTGTCAATAATAATAATACATCTGTATTTATAAAGCGAACTGTAATAGTGAACAAGTTGAGCAACTTCTTGAGTTCCGGCACCTCACATGGAGAGATAGTAGAATATTAATATTATCTTTTTTTTTTGCGGTAAGAAGAAGGGAATTTATTCTGTTATTACTATTAGAACGCCTCGGCTATTATTATATATCCTCCCTCATGTGTTCCTGGCACGACAGGACAAAAGGAGCTCTCTCGATAAGTCATTTTTTTTCTAATTTCAACCCTTCAATAACGTCGTTTAGTGGCAGGAATTGTGGTCTAGAAAGGATTAGGAGAGCGTGAAAGGGGACCACAGTCATCTGGAGACTGACAGCGAAAGTAGGGCGAGAAAGAGAGGATGGGCAGGGAGAAAATACCGAAGAAACACATAAAGAGAGAAAGAAAGAAGAGAGAACGAGAGAAAACAAGAGACAAATGGGAGACAAGACAAAGAGAGGGGAAAAAAGAAGGAGAGAAAGAAAGAGAAAAAACAATAAAGAAATAAATAGAGAAAAGTCAGAAACAAAGAGGGGAAACTGCAAGAAAGACAAACAGAGAGAGAAAATAAAAGAAAGAAAGGTAGAAAGAGACAGAAAGAGAAAATATAACAGAAAGTAAGAAAGAAAAACATGAAAGGCAGAAAGAGATAGAAAGAGAGCAAAATATGAAAGGCAGAAAGCGATATAAAGAGAGAAAAACATGAAAGACGGGAAGAGACAGAAAGAGCGAAAAACATGAACGAAAGTAAGAGACAAAAAGAGAGAAAAACATGAAAGAAAGAAAGAGACCGAAAGAGAGAAATCAAGAGCGAAAAACAGAAAAATGAGAGAATGAGAGAGAGAGAGACGCGAAGAAAGAAAATAAAAGAGAGACACACATAAAAGAGACACAAAGAGAAAAGAGAAGAGATTGAGAAAGAGATTAATGAAAAATGGAAAGGCGAGATAGAAACGATGAGAAAAACGGAGTAAAATTACGGAGAAAGGAAGAGAGAGAGAGAAAATGGAAGAGCAAGATAAAGATGAACCGGATAGATAGAAAAATCAGGAAAAAATAATTGAGAAAGAGTAAAAAACTAGGTAGAAAGAGACAACCAAAGGAGTTCGTAAGTACTGTCATTATATATTACACATTACGCACTATTAGATGACTCCTTACAATGATTAATGTGCTTCTCCATCATGATTTCGCCCCCTAAACATCCTGTATACAAGCACTCCCTCGAAAGAAAAGAAAAAACTGTCGCAGAAATGCGTGAAAAATGGTCAAATTACAGCAGCTTTTACTTACTAGATAATCACCAGGTATTATACCATTACATTCAGATTCAAATGTTAAACGCGTGGGGACAAAAACTCATGTGGACTCTCGTTTTTTTTTTCTTACCAGGAACTGCACTCCTTTTTTTTTTTGCTATACCTCCTTTCAATCATGTGTTGCAATCCCATCTTTTGTAAGGGATAAATGGTCCTTTATTTTACAGGGAGATAATAAATAAGGAACAAACCTGCCCATTGACTGCAAAAAAAAACGTGGAAAGGTTGTGGGAATAATAATGGACCCATAATAACAGGGAGCAACAATGGACCGGCTCACATTTTGCCCATGTGTCTATGTGAATGGGCTAAGTCCCCCTCCAAAAATCCTCTTCCTCATTCCTTTCATTTGTGCTGAGCCCAGAGTGTTATTTTCCAATTTAAAGCAAATAAAGGGTTAAATATATGAATAAAGGGTTAAATAAATGAATAAAGGGTTAGCATGCCAAAACAAATAGTGACAAATCCCATTGAATATGTGGGGAAACCCGTCGCTTTATAACTAAACGGAGCATTTACACACTTTTTTTTTTTATTCAAAAAGCCCTTGCAGAAAAAAAGGGTTTAAGTGCCTTTTTTTTGTCTGTGTCAAAAATAAAATCAGACAGTGACAATGAAGAAAGCCTACCCATTTTTTTTCTCTTGCGAGACTGTCATTAACCTAAACATTTGTTGGAGAGATAAGACCACCCGTCATTTACCACGTAACAGTCCCATAAAGCTCGTGGGATTTAGCTAGTTTAATCTTTCTATTTTTTTCTATGACTGTTTTTTTTATCATGAAAGTGACGAAATGACCCCTTTTTACAAAAGTAAAGTCCACGATTATAAAGGGAGGGAATTTGTATGAGAATCAGATCTATTTTTTTTTATGCAATCCCCCTTGTATTTCTTGAGGTGTATAAATAGCTTCTCGTTTAAATCAGAGCAGAGTTTTGTAAATGCCAAGAAATTGCGTGTCAAAGGAGATAAAATGGACAATGACAGTCACTGGCACGCACTTCCATTTAGTGTGATAAGGTATACGGATAAATATGCACAATATATATGTATATACACAATATTTATATGCATATGTATGCAATATATACATATATATGCAATACAATATGCAATCCCTTCCCAGTATTAAGCAGTTGCTGTCATCTCGTCTTTATATGTGTCAAAAGGAAAGTGGTTGACATTCTTTTTTTTTTCCTCTATGGGACATACAAAGGTTAAATAGCTTGTTTCTATATGATTTACAATTAGCCCATGAATTGCTCTTTAATGAATAGTGAATGCACCTGAAAAATATCTTAAAAAGACGTAAGGAGCTTGGAAATAACTCAAAACAGCTTAAACCAAAAATAATGTAAGAACCTGAACAAAAACCAAGAATTCCTGAAATGTAAATTCTTGAAAATCCTTTCACCTGCACAAATATTGTGTGGATAAATGACCAAAATAAATGCATATTCAATGCCTTGAAATAACCCTTTTTACGGCAGCCTTTTGATGGCACAAATTATTCAGTGAATGTATGATAAACGTTGTTCATATGATTTGTTGCTACCCGCCAAAAAATTCATGAAACCGCCGTGGAGACAGTAGAATTAATCTTCTCTTACCTGAAGAAGCCACAATTTTTGTTAATCATAGAATTCAACGGGACAAGCCAATGGAAAGCACGAAATGGACGAAAATGGATCCAAGATTAAAGTGGACGAACATAAAGAAAAAAACAAACAAAAAAAGACAAACACATTAGATTTTGTTCATGGTTTAATTCACTAATTAATTAATTTATAATTATATAAAAAAGTTACCCCATATCCCTTATTCTTTAGTGGTAATAATGGGGGCATTGGGATGAAATTCATGCGGAAAGATTGGATTGCATTATGGAAGGAAAGTGGTGAGGTAAGTGATACAGTTTTTTTTCTGTTGTATTTAAAATTAATTCCCTTTTGATTCCCACGCGGAGTGGGGAATGGTAAACAATTAAATTGCGACATTTTTTAAAAACCATGTCGTTATGCTTTTAGCGGGGTGAGAATTTGAGCAGATCTCATTCTCTCCAAATTACACAGTTTCTTACATCTCTTTCTTATTTCTCTCTGTTTCTCTCTCTCTCTCTCTCTCTCTTTCTCTTCTCTGTCCCGCTTTATCTTTCAATCTGCCTTGCCTCTCTTTTTTTTACTAAAAAAAGACGGTCAATTTAGAAAGGAATGTCACACTAAAGCTTCCCAAATTTTTTTTTACCCCACGTTATAGTATATGCATGCATGTACTACGTCCACCTTTGGCGTTTTGCACGGAATAAATTTCAAAAGTGAAAGACTAACAACAATACAGAGGAAAATAGGACTTTGGAGAACCCAATTTTTTTTGTATGGAAAAACTACCAAAAAAAATCATTAATTTTTTATGTGCATCCCTGCATAGTGCTAATCTATTCCTGGCGAGGCAGTAGGACATTTGTATGAATTTACACTTATACGTACACATACGTATGTATATGAAATAGTATGGGTGTGCTTACAAATACGTATGCATATAAATACACATAGAAGACGTGAGCGTGAAAAATCAAAGTATGAGGTTCTTTCAATTACGTTTTATGGAGTAAATGCTATTATCGTTGATTCACCAGTTTTTTTTTATTTAATGGTCCAAATACGGAAATACGGTCAGAGACTTGAGGAATATTTTGCTATTTTAGACACGGAATTATTATTCAGTTTTCCTCCGTTTTCTTCTTCAATCATATCCTAATTCAAAATTATCTCTCTAATTTTTTCTCTGCTCCTGCCTCTAATTTTTGTCCTTCGTTTACTTCAAATTAATTCTATCCTCCGATATTTCCCAAAATTTTCCTCTAGTTTTTCTTCCCAGTTTTTGTCTTCTATGTCTGCAAATATTGTCTTTCTTTTCTCTTTTATTTATTTTTCTCCTGCCTCCAAATATTGTCTTTCTTTTCTCTTTTATTTATTTTTCTCCCGCCTCCAAATATTGTCTTTTTTTTCTCTTTTATTTATTTTTCTCCCGCCTCCTAATTTTGTTTTTCTTTTCTCTTGTATTTATTTTTCTCTTTTCCTGTTTCCCAAAAATTTTTTTGTTTCTTTCCTAATTTTCTCCCTTTTTCCATTTTGTTTCATTTCTTTCGGTTAATACCCGCTTGTGTCTCTCTAAAAACAATTCTGTCCTCTTTCTATATTAATTTTTTTTAGTCCCTCCTCCATACGCGAATACTCCTTTCTTCCCTTCCATCTTCTTGACTAGCTTTCTTCATACCTTGCCTAACTAGCATTTCATGATTGGCTGTAGCCACATAATTTTCGTTTCCCAAAAGGCTGAGAAGCTACATGGAAATCACATTATCTCCCAAAACATATAAAAAACATCCAATCCATGCATTTCCCCGTTACAGTTCAAGTAGTAGTAATTAAGCAAAAAAATATGAAATAATAGATTTTGACCAAATTGAATAACATTACAAACCATTTAAAAAATGTCGTTATATCTTTCTGTCTTATAATTGTAATAGTACCGCACATCCTCATTACACCTAAACAGACAAGGGATTATGTCATAATAGAGCGAAAAAGAGATTGCAAACACGATCATTTTATTGCATACAAGCCCTACAAGTCTCTCTCTGTCGTTCTTGCTCCTTGTACACAAAAAAGTAAATGGTTCTTCTCTTCTCTGTATAAAATCTACAGTGTAATAACAAATGACTCTTGTCTCATACTCTCCCCCTGTAAACTTCTGGGTGTGAATTTTTTCTTGTATGGTAAAGAATGGAAAACGTGAAGGGAACCTCAATCGAGATTGTAATGTGCCAGTAAATACATATGCCCATCTCTTGACATGCCTCTGTGACTGTGTATACACAATTTTTTTTTCTTGATAGTAATAATACATTTAACGTAAGTGTATTATTACCCCCTTTTTTTTCTCTCTCTAGCACGCGAATCTCGCCTTTTGCAAAATTCCTTGTCGTGTTCCTCTTTTTTTTTCTTATTTACTTCATAATTTTGGGTTGTTGTAGAATCAATTCGTAGGTTAGTAACAAAAATGGGTGGGAGAGAACAGAAAGCGTGGAAAGAGTCAAAATATATTTGCTTTTTTTGGGATGATTATTATTAATGCCACTTCAGAAGCAACTCCCATTTTAACTAGAACATTTGCTCTCTCCCACTCTCTTTTTTCCTTCCCGATTTTCCTCTCCTTCTGCCTTTTCTGTATTTTTATCTCTTTCATGACTCTCTTTTTCTATTTCATGACTTACTTTTTCTATTTCATGACTCTCTTTTTCTAATTCTTCTCTCTTTTTTTCTTTCATGACTCTTTTTCTAATTCTTCTCTCTTTTTATCTCTTTCATGACTTTTTTTTATAATTCTTCTCTCTTTTTATCTCTTTCATGACTCTCTTTTTTCTAATTCTTCTCTCTTTCTCTCTCGAAATATCATCTTTTTTCTTGTTGATAGCTCTCTTTCCCTTTTATCTTTTATTCTGTCTAATTCCTTTGTCTAAATCATTTATTGACTCTAATTCCTCTTTTTTCTCTCTAATTTCTTTCCCCCTCTCTATTTTTTCTCTTCATTTTTCCCATTTCTCTTTCTCTCTGTTTTCTATTTGTATTTAATTTTTCCACTATAATCCTTCTCTCTAATTTCCTTTTCTCTCTTATTTTCTCTTTCTCTCTAATTTCTTTTTCTCTCTTTTTTTCTCCTTCTTTCTAATTTCCTTTTCTCTCTTTTTTCCTTTTTCTAATTTCTTTTTCTCTCTTTAGTTTATCTCTTTCTCTCTCTCTAATTTCCTTTTCTCTCTCGTTTATCTCTTTCTCTCTCCCTCTAGTTTCTCTCATTCTCTCTGTGGGGTTTTCTCTCTCCGTAGTTCCTCTCGTTGTAATTCTCGTTCTTTATGTAGTCCTCTCACTCGTGTCTCTCCATCTTTATTGTTCTTTCCCACATCCACTGATCTGATTCTCTCTCCCTGAGCCAATTATATGATTTTGTGCATGTTCAGTTTGTGACAGGAAATATTTTTCAAATGTAGTCTACTTTATGTTATATTTTTTGTACAGAAAAAGGTGTGCAAAATGTCTTGTGGAGGTCTGTTTCGTTTTTCACACATTAATCCTCAGGGCCATTGCGTGTGACAAAATGCTTAAAAAAGAGAGAAGAGTAATAGAAAATGGGAGGAGGAACTTTTTTTTTTCTTGGGTGTAAAAATGAGGGAAAGGATGGGGAAAAGTACTCTAATTTCACCATCCAAACATTTCATCTTCACATGAGCAATTGTTGGAAGGGTTTTGTTGGGAACATTGAAATAAATGCCTAATTATAGCTTTTTTTTGTTCGTGGCCAGGGAGGACAAGTGAGTGAATGATTGAATTTCTATTTTCTATTCTTTTTCACTCGCAGTTATTAATTATAAAGCGCCCCAAAATTACATGCAAATCACCAGGTGTCAAAAAACACCCAAGGAGAAATGGAAGAGGCGAAAGGATGGTGTTGGAGAGTATGTAGTAGGTTACGTGTAACGTTTTTTTTCGCACGTTTTTGTTTTTGCTTTGGTAATAGTTGAAGATGTGAATGAAAGCTCTTTTTAGCAAGGCGAAGACAAAAGGTTATTGGAGAAGGATCCAATCGGAAATAAACAAACACTTGACTCACGAAAGCATCTTTGGATGAGTTGATGATGATGAGTTTTTGACAGGGCTGACTTTTGTTTTTGAAAAGGCGCACAAAAAATAAATAACCTTGTTTCTAACTGCCTATTTCTAGTTTTATTTTCTACTAGCTTCATGTTTTGCTATTACCTGTCTCTTTTCTCTCTCATTCGTTTTCATTATTTATCTCATTTTTTGCTTTTTCCAATTCTGTTTGATTTTCTTCCTATTTTACAGTATTTATTTTGCGTCTGCCTTCATTTTCATTCTGTTTCTCTCATTTTTTGTCTCGCTCTTTTTCTCTCTTTTTTTGGTCTTTGTCCCCGACTTCTCTCTGCATTTTCTTGGCGTTTCTCTCTCTTTGCTTGGGTTTTCTCTCTCCCATTTATTTGCCTTTCTTTTTCTTTTCTTAGCCTTTCTCTTTCCTTTCTTCGTCTTTGTCTCTTTTCCAGGTCTCTCTCTCTTTTATTGATATTTCTCTCTCACTTTTTCTCGGTCTTTCTCTCTTCCTGTTTCTCCTTTTTCTCTCTCCCTTTTTCTCGGTCTTTCTCTCTTCCTGTTTCTCTTTTTTCTCTCTCCCTTTCTCTCGGTCTTTCTCTCTTCCTGTTTCTCTTTTTTCTCTCTCCCTTTTTCTCGGTCTTTCTCTCTTCCTGTTTCTCTCTGTTCTCTCTCTTTCTCTCTGTTCTCTCTTTTTCTCTCTGTTCTCTTTCTTTCTCTCTGTTCTCTCTTTTTCTCTCTGTTCTCTTTCTCTCTGTTCTCTCTTTCTCTCTTTTTGGTCATTCTCTCACTTCTCTTCCCCTTCTCTCTTTCCGCATCCGTTTTCCATGTCTGTCTCTCTCTTTATTCTCTAAAGAATCCCTCTCATCGCTTTATGAGCTCTATCTCGTCTCTCTACTCTGTATTGCTAATAATAGTTCTCAACTTCCCACATCACTCCTGACTGGCTCCGTCCATCTTTTTCTGTCAGTTTCTACTCCATTTTCTTCCCAAACATCATGGAATTGCCTAACCAAATTTAGTATTTATTGCTAAAAATCGGCAATACGCCAACACCCAAATCATGCACATTTCTTAACTATACAAAGTTTTAATTACTTCTGCATTCATCCCACTTTCAGTCACCCAAAGAATCACTTAAAGGATCACGAATATCTGCAGTCCCCCAAATGGGAGCTACCTACGCTTGAAGCTCTAACAATTAAAAGGGAAAAATCTATGTCAATATTTTTACACGCAAAAAAAAAAAAAAAATACCGCAAGACGTCATTGCCTCTGATGAAAATCTCTGTCAATTGAATTTCTACATAAATGGCCCTATTAGGAAAAAATGAGAGTAAAATACAGTGACCATAATAATTATAGGAGATCTCCCTCATCATTTATTTAGCCATTAATAATGGCCCAGTATTGAATGTGTTGTGTGTGTACGTATGTATATGTATATAATTTATAAAAAAAATCATTGAGCCATCACCAGAACATTGAGACAAAACAAACGAGTCTCTTGTACATCAAAGAACAACTCTCTCTCTCTCTCTCTCTCACCGATTATTGGCAATGTCAGGAAAAGTGCATGGTTGCCTATAGGCGAAAGTAATTCCTTATGATGATAAGGACCTATTAATTGCCAAGTGTCGTGTGTGTGTCTACCAAAAAAAACACCAGAAGATGCACGGTGAAGAGCAAGAGGACAAGGTGTGAGCCAAGAGGATCTGCCAATTCTTTCGTTAGCATTTTTTTTTCTCATTACCCTTCAATAATTAAATGACATGAGACTCTTTTGTCGTATTATTAATATTTTAGTACAAAAAATGCACCATGATAATGAAATACATACAAAAGGTATTTAGTCTTTTCCCCCCATTATTCATCCCTATTAAACAATTTTTTTTCTCAACAATCTTCTTTCATATGATCATTATCCCTTTAATTACATGTCCCACGTCAGTATCTTCTTCATTGAGATTCTTTATTTTTTTTTATCAATAATCTCTATGGAGAAACCCCATACCTTTGTTCATTGGGGATATAATAATCTAATATATGGGCATTAATCATTTCTCTCTCTTGTCCCATATTAAATCTATGAGGAACCCCATCTCACCCTCACTAAAGTGGCAGGTACTGATTTTTTTGGTATAATTAGACGACATTTTATATGCCATCAAAAAAAAGAAGGCAAGGCGCCAACATTTCATTTATTCCCCAAAAAAATGTGGGGAGATGACCATTTTTTTTTTTTGGCAATTTGACATCGCGTACGGAGTAAAGGCAAAAAAAGGGGTATCACTCCCATGCTTTTGAACTTGTGCCTTTTCAAATCTATTTTGCAAATCTTGTCGGGGGAGAAGAATTTCTTCTTCAGTAGGACAAGTCTTCGCTCTCACTCTCTTTGTATATGTCTCTCTCTCTCTCTCTCTCTCTCTCTCTCTCTTTCTCTCTCTTTCAAGTCTCTCCACCGCAACCTGTTGCTCCTATTTTTCTTATACAATCATCCATTGAACGAGTAAAGCAAGAAATTCAAGGGAGTGGAGGCAAGGCAGGTATACAAAGAAGGGTGATGACGAGAGAACCAACTGTGCCTTCATGTTTACTAAAATTCTTTTATTGTATGGAATACACGCCAGTGCATGAGACCGTAAGGGGATAATATGTACACTTTCATACAAACGTTTCTTGTATTGTCAAAAAAAAAAATTGTGTTTTGAGATAAATGATAAGCACTTTTCCCGTGATTCTTCTTCTGCATCGTAATGGCAGGGCACCTACATAGGGATGTTGTGGGAGATTTTTTAGCAATTGTAAACTAGTCACTGTGATTCCACGTTATCTCTCATAGAATGGACTTTTTCCCGCTTGGCACCGTCATTCAGGGGAAGAGCACGAAAGGAGAATGAAAGAAGGGCGAAAAGAATGAAAAAAGTTAGAGAAAAAGAAAAGCCTCGAAAAATATATGGAGAGAGAAAGATGAAGAAGAGAAAAATGGAAAGATTATCTAAACTGGGAAAAAAATTCAGAAACGAAGAGAAAAAGTACGGAAAATATGGATTAGCTGGACTGGGGAAAAAACGAAAAGAGGAACAAAATCAAAAGAATGAAAAGAGAGAGAAAGGAAGAAATTAAAAGAAGATGAAGAGAGAGAGAGAGAGAGAGAGAGAGAGAGAGAGATACAAAATCGGAAAGGGAGACAAGGAAAGAAAAATTAAAAGAAATCGAAAAGGAAAGAAAAATTAAAAGAAATGGAAAAGGAGAGAAAAATTAAAAGAAATAGAAACGGAGAGAAAAATGAAGAGGGAGAGAAAGAATAAAAATGACGTCCGAGGGAAAATGAGAAAATAGGAGGGAGAAACGAAAAGAGAAAAGGAGAAGAAAATGAAAAAAGAAAGAGAGAAGAATGAAGACAGAAAAAAAGAGAAAAGGAGAGAAACATGAAGAACGAAAAAGAGAGAAAAGAAGGAGACAAATAAGAGAAAGAGAGGAAAGAAGCGAAAAATGAAGAGAGAGCAAATATGAAGAGAGAATAAGAGAGAGAACAGTCGAACAAAAAGAGGAGAGAGGAATAGAGAAGCTTAAAAAGAATTAAATTGAGAAAGGGAAAACAGACAGGAAAATGTAGATAAAAGGATAGCTAACAGAGACAATTTGAGAATTTTTTTAAAGAAGAGTAGGAGTAAGCGATAAGAGAGAGGGAGAGAGAGAAAAAAAATTACACACTGAGGTTGCCAACCAAAGATGAATTCGCATACATAACAAGTTTACCTTGATTGTCAAAAAACAAACTATTTCATTCATTAGTTACCAACAACAAGTGTGCTGCTGAGATATACCACAGAAAGAGAGGGAGAGAGAGAGACAGAGAGAGACGGAGAGAGACAGAGAGAAGGAACATTTATTGGTTTCAACTGCCTCTATATACCTTTAACATTTCACCTCCTCAATAAATACATTATAATAGGAATCCTGTATGTAATGTTCTTGTAGGAGAGAGAGATAAATGAGAAAAACTACTTTCATTAAACATTTTATAATTTATTAAACGACCATATTATATGCTTAACACATGGTGAATGCATGTAATTAAAAGTATTATATATTTTTTATATGTACGTCCATACGAATGTATGGTCTATGCAAGAAATGCTCTCTCTCTCTCTCTCTCGCCCTGCTTAACTACTTGAAGTGATGAATCGCTCGTTTCCCTCACACGAAAAAAAAAAAAGAAGAATATATATTTTTTTCCACTAATCAGGTAAACTTTGTGAGGACGGAGAAATGCAATGCCTTCCAAGTGATGTGAGTTAAGAATAATAATAATTTTGTAATTTTCTCACTTTTCGTGTAAAAATTCTTTCTACACCAAAAGTAATTAATGCCTGAGAGTGGAAAAAAATATTCATATTCCTACTGCTATATAACCACTTGAAAGAAATGGTAGGTTATACCACTTTTTTTTTCTGACTGTATTATTACAGGGTTTTGTTTCCATAAAAAATGTGTCTTGTATTTGGTATAGAAAAATATATAAATTATTGGGGAGTATTTCACATGTCTCTCTCTCCTCCCCCTACTTGTTCTTCTTTTTAAAAGGTTATCTCGTTGACGGCACTCGCACGATTTTTTTTTTCTCCGTCTCTCTCTCTCTCTCTCTTTCTCTATTTCTTCTCTCTTGACTCACATTATTTCCTTTCAGGGCATGGTCTGCCTTGCTCTTGACAAGGTGGACGCAAAAAGAGAGAGAGAATGAGAGAGACAGAAAGACAGCCAAATGTTTGTACGTATAAATAATCTGGAAAAACTGGAATTTGTTTTCGATGATTTAGATTCACTTCCACAAACATTCGAGCATTCTAATGGTACCGTTTATGTATTAGTAGATGCTCTCTCGAGAATAATAAAACAACCACATGCTCTTCAAGATTAAATGACCGTTAACAACTTCTGGAGACAAGGACAATCTTGATTATTCCTGTGCGTGGATGCATTTCATCACTTCGAATTCATTACTCTGTCACTTGTTGTTTTGGTCATTTATTTTCGGGGGGATGAGAGGACAAAAGAAGAGGTGTGCGGTTAGAAATAAATCATCTAGAAGAACTGAGACGATACAGGGTGAAACAAGATCCTTATGCATACACATTTGCATGTGTATATATGTGTAAATATGAAGCGTTCGGAGTCAAACCAGCCTAAGTCCAAAAATTTCGAAAAATAAAATGGAGAAAAATAGAACAAAATATGTAGAATGAAATAAATAGAATGAAATAAATCGAATAAAATAAATACACAAAATAGAATCAAATAAATCGAATAAAATAAATACACAAAATAGAATCAAATAAATCGAATAAAATAAATACACAAAATAGAATCAAA
>JAQGBT010003446.1:0-19604 GCA_034698585.1 Disparrhopalites patrizii | reverse complement strand
GAGACAGAAAGAGAGAGAGAGAGAGAGAGAGAGGCATGAACGTATATGAATTCTACTCATGTCAAATTATACTTCTCTCAGGCTTCCCCCTTTTCAAATCAACATAATTAACATTTATGTCTCGACACTAAGAAGTAAATACGTCATTTTATGTTCATCAACGGTCCTTCCTCTCTCTTCCTCTTCTCATTGGTCAGTAAAAAATTAATATTCGAGAGATAGGGCCCCATCTTCTCTCCATTCTACATTCTAGTCCTATAACTTATGAATTCGCACATGGACGTATACATATTGATGTCGTCCGTATACAGGGTCATAACACATGGATGTATTCCTTGTGTGTGTGTATATAGTATTCAAAAACGGCTCTGTCACACTACAGCATCTCTCCACACGCTTCCCGGGCTTATACACTACGTCCTCTCTCATGCACTCGACAGCAAATGTGAGCTGGGAAGGAGAGGAGGACACAAATTGGGGGAGACATAAAAAAAAGGCAATATGTAATGAGAAAGGAAAGAAAGGAAAGGGAAGAAGGGCGATCGAGTGAGATGCATAGCCGGAGATGAAGAGAGAAAGACAGAAATGTGAGCTATAGTATTGTGAGAATGAGATCGCTACAAAATTAGGGGTACATAAAGACAAATGAGCAAAGTTATTCCGGGGGTGACGAGATTCCTGGGAAAGGGGTGAAACAGTACGAGCTGAGAATAAGGACGAGATACGAAAAGGCATACGAAAGGGTAGGGCATACGAAGATTAGGAACTGGGAAAGAAAGACAAACGAGAAGTTATAGATGAGAGAGACAAAAGGATGTAAGGATATCAGTGCAAGGAGGGGAAGGAGAGACGGAAATTAAGAGAAGGAGATAAACACTAAGAGAAGCAACAAGGAAACAAGGAGCAAAGAAAAGACAGGAAATACAGAGAGAAATGGGATTAGAAAGAGAAGGAGTGAGTAAAGGGAGAAAGAGAGAGACAGAGAGAGAGGAGAGAAGCGACAAGAGATACAGGAAAAAGAGAAAAGATATACAGAGTAAGATGGAATGAGAAAGAGAGAGAGAAGGAGAGAGATAGGGAAGGCAGGAGAGAGACGGGGAGAAGGACAACGAGAACAGAGAAAGAGAGAAAACGTGAGAAGAAATATTGCAAAAAGGACAACGATCTGAGAGAGAGAGAAGGAAAAGGGAAGAAAACGAAGGGCGAATAGGAAGAAACAGATGAGAGAGAGAGAGAAAAGAGAGGAACAGTGGAAAAAGCGGAAAGAAAGGAAATGAGAGAAAAAAATGGTTAAAAAAGAGAAAAGAGAGGAAGCGAGAGAAAATAAATAGTGAAAAAAGAAAAGAAATAGAAAAGCAGGGAAACGAAAGGAAAAAATAAACAGTCAAAACAGAGAAAAGAGGAGACACAAGGGGAGACAAGAATTAGTAAAAAAAAGAGGAAAAGAGAGGAGAAAACAAATGGTGAAAATAGAGAAAAGAGAGGAGAAAACAAATTGTGAAAATTGAGAAAAGAGAGGAAAAGAAAGTAGAAAAGCAAAAAAGAGAAATAAGTAAGGAAAAGAAAGTAGAAACGGAAAAGTGAAAAAGAAACAGAGAGAGGAAATGCAAGTGGAAAAGAAATAATGAAAGTAGCGGAGAGAAAAAGAGAGAAGAATGAGATGGAAAGAGTCGTGAACTCTTTCCAAGAACCTCTGAACTTCCCCCACGATGTGTAACGTGTTAGCGCGTCCACAGAGCAACAGATCAACATTAACAAGCTGACAGCTCGGCGAAAAGTTGTGATGATGATGACAAAACGCTTGTACGTACATACTCAAGTGCTATTATACTTTTTATACACTTTGTATCTCTTTTCCAAAGGACGCATGTGCATACTGCAGAATCTCCACTTTCTCTCTGTCTCCCTTTCTTTCAGTTCCGCTGGACATTGCTCTTCTAATGAAGTCAACAAAGGTATACAATTTGAGCGACACACATATAATATATGTTTAATTCACAGAACATAAATTGACGTACTCATGCTTAATAAAGTGAACATAAACAAAACCAAATAGTTTTCAATTAAAGTTCAACTCTTGGGAGCACATATTTCTATGAATAGTGTTCATCTATCATCAGTGAAGAATCAAATGTGATCATCTCCAGCCAGCTTTAATGTAGGGAATGATCATCTCTATTTAATGCAAAAACTGATAAAATGTTATGCCTTTCCCTTGGAGATATGATCATTTCGTCTTTTAGTGGAAACGAAATAAATAAAAAGTGGAAATGCTCACTTTGTGAAGTAACTGGAGATGATCACATTTGATTCTTCAACCCCGTCGTACGACTTCATTGGGGCCGTAGAAAAAGCTATAAAAAACTAGGATGAGCCTTGCAAAAGGAGATGTGTTATTTGTCTTTTCATTTTTTTAGCATCTCACAATTTTATGGGTATCTCTCCATCACAGATTTCCATTGGAAAAATAAATACATAGGAGGCAAATTACTTGCACGGACAGTAAGCCCTAATTCCGTGGAGTTGTACTCCCAAATTAGCCAAATTGTGTTTTTGCACACCAAACATGACTCATCCCCATCTTTTCACACACTTCTTACACCCTGTGCATGAATAGATGTACGAAGAGAGAAATGAAGGGAGAATATGATAAAATTTAATTTTTGACACAGTCATTTAAACATCTTTTATTAATTTCCTTGCTCCAACGTAGTACTTCATAACTACGTAATATAAAAAAAAGGCCAAAAAGCTTTTTAAAAAGTAAGGACCAAGTCAACCATTTAATAATAAACGTAAAAGTCATGAGCAAAAAAATAGAATGCCTCCACATAAAATATTTTTTGGTGCTTCCAACTACGACATATACTATGTGTATATAAAGTGTGGTAAATTATAATGAGCTTTTATGCATGCCAACAGACTAGCATTTCCATGCAATTTTTTGTGTGGTTGGATGACCTAATTTTTTAAAATGAAATTCTCCGACCATATTTCATCAGTCCATTACCCAATATTAAAAAAAATCAATCAAATCTTAAACTTAAATTCATTCTAATACCAAAACATGCTAGTAATGCCATTCCTTTTCTTCCGCTTTAGATAGAATTTTATCCCAATAGAAACTACTCGAAACATACATTTTAATAAAATACAATTGTAAAAGGGTTGAGGCCAAATCCACCGACTAAAAGCATTGATCATTGATTGATTGCTTTTAATAAAATACATCACTAAATTGAAAGCAAGAAACTGATAAAAGTATAGTCTTTCGAAAATTCAAAGCTTTTGAAGTACTTCATGCAAAAAAGTAACCATAAGGTTCGCACATTCTTGGGTGATTTTAGATGAAAATTACGCTCAATAATTCTGCAATAAATTTATGCACGGAATAAATATTTTCCGCATTCTGTAATATTATTATGGGATAATAGAGCTAAGAGGGAATCAAAATACGAATGATTATACTCTGCGCACCCAAAAAAAAAATTCCTACGCGTCTTTGTCCGTGCGGGTGGGAAATAAGGGGCAAAATGAGAAAAATACATTTCGTATCTAACACATACAGGGCTTGAAAGGGTCAAAATTTGAAGTAAGTCACTTTTTTTTACAATTTTATAATGCATCCATAGGTATAAGGTAGGTATTCACATCTCCCGTGTAGACAGAGTGTGACTGTGGTTGTCGCCCTCCACCAAAAAGTTAGTAGTAAGCAGTGACTAACGGGATAAAAAAAACTTGCTCTCCTCACTCTTTGCACTCGTGTCAAATTAATTTAAAACTTTCCCCAAACCAGGGAGAATGAGTAAACTCCGAGGAGAAAATATGGAAGGGAAAACAAAGTGAAAAACTAAAAACTATCACTGATTCCTCCACTCTTGAGCTGTCTCTCTCGCCCTCTCTTATATCCTGCCTTTATACATAGACTTTTACTCACATGACAGTGCACACACTTTCCATGTGTTAAACGCTTTGAAAAGGGCAAAACCAAAAATCTCTACCTATTTCTACTTTGACTCCTTCCAGCCCATTCTGATGTGTACATACATACACATATATTACACATGTCCTCTTTCACCGGTCCTTTGTACAATATTTGAAGTAATTTACACGAAGAATGCCTTCTCAGCCACGTTCCTCCAAATTCTCCTATTGTCGTACTTTGAAAGTCTCCTTTTGAATGCAGACATTTCACCCCCTTCGGAACTAATTTATACATTACCTATACGTATGTGCATACATTTACATGAGTATGAATGTGTATACTCGGGAAATCTAATAATCTTTACAGCACACGCACTCTCTCACATGACCTGCCTACAAGCTCGTACTTGACACTAAAGGCCAAAAAACAAATCGGTGAGAGGAAGTCAAGTGGAAAAAAAAGGGGGCCTCCCTCATGATCACTTTGATTCATGGGGAAGGATTTTGTGTGGAGAAAATGTATATACACAGAAGAGAAAATACATAAGAAAAGGGAGAGAAAACAAACGTGTTTTGATTTTTGAATTCCATCCCTACCCCTTTTCTTTTGATATAAGAGTCATCAAGACGTGCTTTGACAATCATCAGAATGGAGGGGGAGGGCATAAAGAGACTTGAGGGATTATGTATTCTCCTTATCCTCCTTTATTCCCGTTGAATCACTTCCACCACGCAATTTTTAATAAGTAATCATTCCCGTTTATAAAATGCGTCTTTATTAAGAGAGAGAGAGAGAGAGAGACAGAGAGAAAAGGAAATGGGAGGGAAAGTCTAATATTTTCTAGATTAAAATTTTTTTGGGGAATGAGAGAAAATGGGCACAAACAGTATGTGAGAGCAAAAGATGTATTTTTTTTTACTCCCAAATGTTTTTCTCTGAAAATAAAGGCCTAGTATAAAGGCCTTGTTTCCCTTCCCAAATCCTTTGTCAATAGTGTAATTCCTACCTTCATATGCCTTCCTCCCAACCCCTTTTCGGTGCGTGTGGACACAAGGGGAATGCGTAGGAAGGAATTGGAAAAAAATATGTTATGACACACACACAAGTTGTGGAAAAAAAAGCTCTTTTATCCATGAAGTCTCTATTAGTTAGATTGGAACTTTCCCCCCTTTTTTTTATATTAATTTCCCTTCTTCTTCTCACCCTCCATGTGTATAGATGTATACTATTAATATTACATAGGGGCATATGTATACATGCAGAATACATACAGATTAGGATATAATGCGTAGATCTGGGGAAAATATTTAATTTTCTACAGTCACATGTATACAATCACCAAATGATTTCATATTATCAAAGGAATGAAATCACATTTTTTCCCCTTCCTCTCACTCCCCTCAAATTATAAAGAAAGGACCCCCCCTCCCATTTTTCTCTTGGTCTGTTGCCAGTACACTATACAATGTCGTATCATAGAAATCCCCCATTTCTAATTATATGAATATTTTCCTCTGTGTGTGGAGGGGGAACATACAAAAGAGCTTTAGAAAAAAGGGAATAATAAGTAATAAAAAAAGTCTTAAAATCTATAGGATTCTTTAATATTAGTAATAGAAAAAAAATATCAACTCACATTTTTACTGTCAGCATCCAAGCCGTCCCACATGTGTGCCACAATCTTCGAGACTTCTCCAAAGGATGCATTCGGAGACTGTCCCTTGATCGTTGCTTGTGTATCCCGGAAAAATAGAGCGTATGCAGACACGGGCCTGAAAGGGGAAAAAATTAGGAATATAATGTATTAGAAGAGTTATTCATTTTTTATGCCATATTTTTTACCATTTTTTGTACCATTTTTTGTACCATTTTTTGTATCATATTTTTACCATTTTTGTACCGTTTTCTGCACCATATTTTTACAATTTTTTGCGTGCAGCTAATGATTCACCTGTGAACTGTAAACGCATGACAAATGGATAAGTTTATTTGAACAGGAAGCTGCAGCAGGAGTACAGCACGTGTAAGGTTCTTTTATGGAACGTATGAGATAAAATAAAAATTATGTGAGAGACCGGAACCGACTAAATAAAAGGGGAGAGAGAAATTAATGTCAGTAAATACATGCTTAAACTATGTAGCAGGATCTTTTCTGGGTTACATATAAACTTGTGGTAGTATACATATTCCCAGGAAAAGGTGTAGAGTGGTGGTGAGATAACGTAAATAGAACATAGCACAAGGAGTTTTATAAATGCCGGGAGTGAAAAACGAGCTTTTATAATGTCACAGCGATGATCGTCGTCGTTTTAGATCCCGAACAATCGTCTCTTATGTAACGTCAGTATGTACGACGCGTCCATTTAATTCCACTTATACTAGTGTGCCTGTGGGAGGGTAAAAAAGGAAGAAAGGGAAAGTGATTCTACTATAGTAGAAAGCACCTCCCAAAAAAAAAGTTGTGGAGGTAGGTTCTGACAAGGAGAAACGGAAGCGAGTGTTATGAATAAAATAGTAAATGGCAAGGCGATCAGATGATGTCAATGTCAAATCAGAGTTGATCAAGTCAATCCTAACTGATAAAGGAATAGAATTGGACGTGAAAGGATATGATGATTTCTCTTCCTTCCGACTCACAAGTCACTCTTTACCAATTCTTTCCCTTTGTCTCTCACACGCTCTTAACTCTTTTCTCTCTCTCTCTCTCTCTCTCTCTCTCTCTTTCTCTCTCGCACTTTCTCTGTTTCTCTCTCTTTCTCTCTCACACTTTCTCTATTTCTCTATCCCTTTCTCTCTCACACAGTCTCTTTACCTCTCGCACTCTTTCTATTGCTGTATTTATATGTCTCCCTCTCTCTGTCTCTCTCAAACTGTCTCCATTTCTCTCTCTCCCTCTCTCGCTCTCTATTTATTTATCTCGCTCGCTCTGACTCTGCTTCGTTCTCTTTCTCTCTTAGTCTCTGGTTTTCCCTCGCTTTCTCTCTCTCTCTCTCTCATTTCTCTCTCCCATACTCGTTCTTATGCTCTCTCTGTTGCACTCTGTTTCTCTTTCTTATTTGTTCTCTCCCTCAGTTTATCGCTCTGTATTGTTCTCTCTCTTTTCCTTCTCTCCCTGTCGTGTTGTCTCTCCCATTCCCTGGATTTTTGTCTCTCCCATGCCCTGGATTTTTGTCTCTCCGATTCCATGGATGTCTCTGTGTGAGCGTCTGTCCAATCTCTCCTCTCTTTGTCCCTTCCTTTGATTATTTTCTCTTCCTTTCTCTTTCTCTTTCCCAACTAGTTTCCCCCCTCCTTTTACTATTTACTGCTGCCACTCCTACATCAATAGCTACAAAGATGAAGGAAGAGGAAGAAGAAGAAAAAACCTCAAACAAGGGTTTGCTTCGTAGGGGCAAGAATAAAAGGAAACACATGTAGGTATAAGTGTATATGCCCACACAAAGACAAACCGACTGTGGTCTGTTTGAATCTTCCTCTCTTTCTTCTTTTTTTTTTTGCGGGAACTTTTTTCTTCTATTATATCTGTGATACTATATAACATCTACTATGTGTGTATGTACTTATATGTACTATGTGTTTATATAATTTCCCACGACGACTTGGTCGTGTTCCTCGTGTGAAAAACGAATAAAATATCAAAAAAGGAGAAAACAAAAATGTCCCCAAGAATCAATTTGAGATAAAAGCACTTTCAATTTTGTTCCCTCTTTCTTATACTCTGCTAGTTTCTCTCTCTTTCCTTCTTGTCTCCACACATCCACATATATACAATCTTCCACATTTCGTTTTCCTTTTTTATGTGTGTATGTGTGACTCTTCTCTTTCCACGTTCTTCATCCGACAAAATATATTTCTTCTTCTCTATTTCCCCTATTCTTACACTTTCATCTTCTGGAACTTGAAAAGCGGGAGAAAAAGAGAGAGAAAGAGATAGAAATAAAGAAACGGAGAAAATCGAGAGGTTCCTCACCAACCACTAACATGGATTGTGGTGATGATACAAGAAAGAGAAAATTCCCGGCAATGATATTATGCACGTTCATGGGTATTACCCACCCAACTTTTGCTATTACTATTACCAATGCCACCACTGGTATCATCAGGACTTTTGGGAAAAGGAAGAAGCAAAAAGAGCCCAGTGATATGAGAAAAAAAGGGAACCCGGGTGCTGTTATTTCTTATATATATTGGACACTGTGGCAAAGATACACCTTCCCGGTAACACCCGCCCCTTGTTTCTTCTGGAGAAGAAAGGAAAAGGAGGTGGAGGAAGGAAGAGGAGAAAAAAATGTTGGAAAAAAAGTGACTTGTTGGTAACATCAAGCGACCCAAAAGTACCCCAAGGATTCTTTATGGACTCATTTTTTGAATTATTATGGCAAAAAAGAACCACAATTTACAAACCCAGTGATTTTTTTTCACCACTCACAATTATTACGTATCTCGGTGTATATGTAATGCTCACTGGAAAAGAAAAATAGAAAATGTCCCTCCTCCCCCTATTTTTTCCTTCAGTACCTCACTTTTTTTCAAAAAGGAGGAGTGGAAAGGGAGGGGGAGAGGGGGAGGAGGAAAGAGGGGAAAAGAGGGAAGTTAGTAGTAATATACTACTACTACAAGCAAGTATTTTTTCCTTTGAAGGAGGATTTCTATTACTTATTTTTTTTTGCTTTCTCTCTCTCTCTCTCTCTCTCTTTCTGTTTCTTTCCCTCCCTTTTTCTTTTTCCACATTCCCCCTTACAACAGCACCTACTATAACTGGTCGTGACAAAAGGTATATATTTATACAGGAAAAGCAATGAGAGAAAAAAAGTAGCTGAAAAGACTCGCCATCATCCTTTTTACAAGCTTACACTCACTTCCCAAGTCACAAAACCATTTTAGTTCAATAAAAAAAAAGAATCTTTCTCCTCGGAGTCTCTCAGTGCACACATGTATGGACATACACAGACTTTCACTCTTTATCTGGTTTTCTCCTACCTTTTACCAATGTCAGCACTCTCCCTGGGTACATACGCACATTTGTACCTTTTCTGTCTCTATTTTTTTTCGCTTTCTTCGTCCCAATCTCTCTCTTTCTCTCTCTCTTTCTCTCACTCTCTCTCTTTTTCTCCATCTCTCTCTGTCTCTCTCTTTCTCTCACTCTCACTCTCTCTCTTTTTCTCCATCTCTCTCTGTCTCTCTCTTTCTCTCACTCTCACTCTCTCTCTTTCTCTCCATCTCTCTCTGTCTCTCTCTTTCTCTCACTCTCTGTCTTTCTCTCTGTCTCTCTCCAGTCTCTCTGTCCCCCTATATCTCACCCAACTTCCTCCACTCTCCCTGTCCCTTCTCTCTTATTTCCTCACGCCACCGTCGTATTTTCCCTCTCTCCTCCCCTCCAAATTTCCGTCTCTGTTCCCATCCCCCGTACAAAGGTGAGTGAGGGCGCTTTTAATTGGTAAAATTGACAATTTGCTCCGTCTTAATGAATTGTCATTTAAAAAAAAATCCTCCCTCCAAAAACCCCGTGTACCCCCGATTTTTTGAAGGAGAGAAAATGAGAAATCAAATTAAAGCTGAGGCAAATGCATTTATGGGTTCAATTATATTGTGTAAATGTAATAATAAAGTACATGAAATAATCGAGTTACAAGAGCGGGACTACAATTTATTTAGGATTTTCCGGGGCCAAAATGAAAGGTACATAGGGGCACTGGAGAAAGCGACCGCTCCATGTTGGATTTTCATTTATTGCTTCTTACTTGTAATGTGTGTGTGTGTGTGTGTACAATTATGTATGTGTCAAGTATTAAAAGTTTTACTCGTAATGGCCAGACATTGTATAACAGAGAGGCTATTAGTACATATATTGAGTGTATTTCCCAACGAATGCTTTGGCGGAAGTTAATACGGAAGTAAAAGGAAGAAGTAGGGGAGGGAGAATGAGAGAAAAAAAAGGTTCACTATGGAATTTATTATAGTTTCAAGGATGGCAAAAACTTGTTCATTCATTGAGTGAAATGTGGGAGAAGCTGGAGGAAGGTTGGAGGGAGGGGGCTGGGAGTGAAACACAATTCCTTTACTACTACAAATTTTTTTTTACTACTACCAAAACCACTGTAGCTCCTACTACTCATGCTGTGTCTCTTTACTACTAACAGTCACTACTACTACGCCTACTACTACTCTCTCTCTCTCTCTCTCCAACATTTACTACAGACGCACTTTTGAAGGAGGTGAGAGGGAGGGAAGGAGACGAGGGAAAAGTTTTTTGATGCAAGTGTAATAGTGTAAAAAAATTGTATATAACTATAGGAAGTGTATAAAAAAGGGTGCAGTGCACTCCCAATCCTTTTACATAGGACCTTTCATCATTCTTTGGGTAGGAGCTAAAAACTTGAGCTTTTTTTACTACCCTATGCACTAACGCCTCCGTAGTAAAATTAGACGTACATATAAAAAGGATGGAGCAAAATATTTTTCTTTATATTTTTTTATGACACAATATATGACGTGTGGCGGCTTTGGGATCCTCGAAATCTGAAGGAAGACGTGAAAAATCCCAATGCACCCCCTAAATTTCGGGGCTTTTCCCACCAATCGGGCTTTTTCAACCAATCGGGAATTTTCCCACAAAAAAATCCGGTTTCTTTCCTTCAATAACTGTAGCCTTTTCTGTAAATGTCAGTTTCCAAAAAATTGTTTTTTTTTTCAACTTTCTTTTGTAATTTACAAGTGAACCCCAAAGCTCCCATCACCCCTGGAGAAGTCCCTGGAGAATTTGCTTGCAATTATTTCTCCTGAAAACAAATTTCCTTGTACATACATTTTTATGAATCTATCCGGGACATTTTCAACGCGTACGAATATTTTGAATGGGGAAGGTCATAAATGCATTTAATGTCAATTTATCAATATTTCACTTGGACAAGGGCCTTTGGATTATTTGTCTAAATGATTATGACTGTGTCCATTATAAATGTTCCATATACGACCCCTCAATGTGGGGAGGAGGACGTCGTAATATTTGTTTTGGATATGTATTTTTATTTTTTGGAAAAATAACTGATTTATTATTAGCACTTGTCCATTTCACATAGACTTGGAGGGGGAGGGAAAAAATAAATTGCTTTCAGTCTTATTATTGAAGGGTAAAGAATACGAAAAAAATACAACATTTTCAAGTAAGCTATAAAGAATGATTTGAATGAGTAGGTATAAGAAAAAAAGCTGATTTTTTCCCCTCAAAGTTCACTGCCATTCTTTACGTACGGAGAAACTAATAATAATTGGACCTTCATAGGGCTAGGAGAGAGAGGCTTATACAAGGAAAGAGATCCTATATAGAACTACACAATAACTTTTTCTTTTGTGTAAACGTGATAAAACGTACAAAGGCAAAAAAAAGGGGTACGTTTCTAAAACCCGTGTTTCTCCCTATGTAGGTATATGGAAGAATAGGATGAGAAAAGGGAGAAAGTACTATACATAAGCTTTTCTAATATCGGGGAGAAAGAGAGGACACAGAAAAAAAAGAAGAAATATGGGTGGAGGAAAATAAGAAGAGGAA
This sequence comes from Disparrhopalites patrizii, assembly GCA_034698585.1. Classification (NCBI taxonomy): domain Eukaryota; kingdom Metazoa; phylum Arthropoda; class Collembola; order Symphypleona; family Sminthuridae; genus Disparrhopalites; species Disparrhopalites patrizii. Next base: position 8,130 of record JAQGBT010003446.1, on the reverse strand, counting down.
AAAAAATAGGAAATGGTATACATACAGAATGAAGGGGAATAGAGCTACGGATATATTCTGGTCCCTTTTAACTTATCGAACCTTTCACCACTGAATCTACATCCCATTGTGTGTGATACACACTATTTTTTCTCATACCACCACCCCCTAACAGAAGAGAAAGGGTGTGTATGTATTTATACATATGTATATGTGGAAAAAGATAATGTATATTTCAAGGGAAAGAGAGAGAGAGAGGCAGAGAGAAAGAGAATACTATAAAAGAAAAAAAATGTGTGAGCTCCCAGAATAGGACTCTCTCTCTCCCTCCCTCTCACACACAATTCCTCGATGGCACAAGAGGGAAAAATTCTTGTTTTCTTTGATAAATGTTTCAAACAATAATATGTGACATATTGCTTATTAAATTATTTCTGTTTCCGATTTTTATGCTCCCCCTCTCCACTTTTTGCCATTTTTATCCATTCCAATCGATATGGCATAAGCACAATTTTTTCCTCCCTTTTTTACGGCTATATTTTCTACAAAAAGAGAACTCTCCCTCCTTTTTTTTTTATCCCTCCCTCTTTTACAGGGGACTTTCGGAAATAGAAGGAGGAACGAGAGAATGAGAGAGACAATGAAACATTATAACAATGTGAAAGAGAAAGAAAGTGAGAAAGAGGAAGAAAGAGATAGAAAACATGGAAGAATCGAGAAAGAAAAAGAGGAGAAAAAGAAAGAGAGGAAGAGAGAGAGAGAGAGGGGGGAGGGAAGATCGAGCAGGAGAGAGAAAAAAAGAGGAAGAGAGAGAATGAGAGAGAGAGAGAGAGAAAGCGGAAGAATGAGAGGGAGAAAAAGAGAGAGAAAGTTGAGAGACAAAAATTTGATAGTTTTTTTCCCTCCGACTCGGTAACGTCCTTCTCTCTCTCTCTTTCTCTCTCGAGTCTGATTTGTTCCGATCGGGCATAAATTTTTAGCCCAACAAAAATGTAAAATAATTTATTTTTTTCCCTTTTACTATAATATTACATCCTCAAAGTATGCATATACTTGTGCGTATGAGTCCCTTCCTCTCTGTCTATATTTCTTTCTACCGAGATTTTTTTACTTGGAACAATCTCCCTCTAACTCTCTGTTGTAGATTGTACGGAATACACTGAAACGTTTGTAGTAGTCAAAAACTTATATGAGTGTATATACATTGAATTTATAAATAAAGGCACCCCATACAAAATTTAGGTTCCAAAAGGATTTTCCCCTTGATATTTTTTCCTTAAAGGTTTTATTTTTCCCTAAAACTAATGTTCTAGTAAATTTATCTGACAATGCTCTAACGTATACGCAAACGCATGAGAGGAGGCAAACGTGCTCATTTACGATAATGGACAAATATAATCTTATTTCCTGGGTTCTTCTTCCCTACAGTAATAATAACCATTTGTTTAGCTACAATAATTCTCTGTCTTATTATATCAGCAAAAAAAACACAGGGAAAAAAACACATGAATACCTAACTGATGGAGCATGCCGAGTTTTTTTCTTGTTCCTCGTGAATAAAAGGACTAATTACGACTCGTAATGATCAAGAACTTGAACGACCAAGTAACTGCACCCTAAAATTTACTCCGTTCAAAATAACATTTTTTATACAATTAGCAAGAAGAAAAAAAATTGGAGAAAGAAGTACTAAAAGAAAATAAATGCCGACCATTTTTTAAAATTACTCAAATGCCAGTATTTTGCTGAAATCTTTAGCACCTTCCAAAAAATACATGCTTTTCTATGTATTTAACTCATGGCAATGGTGGCAATCAGTAAATATTAAAAAAAAATAAAACTTGTATTTTTCAACGTATACATATGCATGTAAAAGATTCCCTTCAAATGTTTTACTCCAGGCTATGCTCAATAGTCATCACTGTAGGCCACAAGAAAATAAAAGACTCAATGGGAGAATAAAGAGGGGAGACACAAAAGAATGTTTTTTCTCCGACTTACTTGGAACACAATGAGAGAAAAAGTGAATAAGTATACCAACATGGGAAAAGAATGATCGGTGCCTTTCAAATGCAAAGTTTTAAAAAGAATAAAAAAAACTGTTTTTTCCTCCGACGATAAAAATGTATGTATAAAACACTAAAAAATTTAAAAAGTAATTTATCTCTCGTAATTTCCCATGATTATACCCCTGCACGCACACACATATACATAGTACATATAGGGGAGAAAACCTAAACATTGCAACCATTATTTAAGCACCACCATAATTATCTCCCGAGGCTGAAATTATTATTACCCCCAGTATATTCTCCCTCAATTTTTCTTTTATAACATTTCCTAAACACATTTAATGGGCTGAACGATTTGTCCAAAGAATTTTCTTCCTGTGTTTTCTCCAAGTCTATTTTTTTTGTGCTTTTCTTTAACAATTTGTCCCAGGCTGTAATTACTTTTTTTTAGAAAAATATCACCAAAAACTCCTTCCACCAATTAATCTAATATTTCCAAGTATTTATTGTGGGAATGCTCTACGTAAGAGATACAAGGGACGTGTGGGAGAGTAGAAAATAAATAAGAAAGAGACAGAACAAATGTACAAAGGGAAAGGCGGACAGGGAGAAAATCCTAGGGAAATGAAAGAGAAAGTAAAAAGGAGGAAATTACCAGTAGAGCAAAATCTTATAGGAAAGAGAGAGCGAGTGAAAGAGAGGAAAAGACGGCAAAGAAAGACAAAAGGAAAAGCATGGAATGACTTAAAAGAGAAGAAAATCGAGAAAAGAGAAACATTGAGAGGGAAAAGACAGAAAGACACAGGAAAAGAGAGATATATTTAAAAAATCATGGAAAGAGAAGAAAATGGGGAAATTGAAAGAGAAAGGGATCGGGGCAAAGAGAGAATGAGAAAGAAGGAGACCAGAGAAACAGAAGAGAAAGCAAGAATAGAAGACCGAGAGGTAAGAAAACGAAAGAAAAAACCGCGACTGACAATGAGTGTATTATTACTACACAAAATTAAAGTGGAAATTGGTAAAAATGAAGCGGGAATTAAAGCGGCACTCAAAGACAATAACTGTGTTTAATCTAATTTGAAAATTCCGGCCTCATTCTCTCTCCTCAACACAAAACTTTGCCTTCACATTTGCATCATAGCTGATGTAACCCTTCATTAGAGGAAAAGTAAGAGCAATAAGCATTTGTGAATTTTATATTGGATCCCAAATTACATGATTTACGACGGGCAAACCGACAACACATTACCCCAAAAAATCAATCACAAATTGCGCTACCATCGAACGACACTGCCAAATTCTTTGAGCCAAACAAAAACTTGGATGAAAATGTACTAATGCACAAGCACATTTTACACAGTAAAAGTGCCAAACCCTAACTATGGGGTTAGTAGTAGGTAGTTCTATTATTATGAGGCAAAAACGTTGTAATTACTCCATGAGTGTGAAAACCCCGAAAAGACCGAGAAATTAAAGATATAGAAGACGAAAAAGAATGTATTGTAAATGATACAACACGTCGCAACCCTTTTCTCCATCCTTTTGCGAGGTTCCCCAATAAAAAAATAATAATTCAGATGAAAAGGCTAACGCCAAAAGTCTCGCGACTGTGTACGCATGCTGTAATCAAGCGTAAACATTATCATTACACTCAACCGCAGCTTTTTCGAATTAGTTTATACGGCAAAGGTCACGCAATCATAAAGGGCAAGCCCAGTACAATGCTTCCTTTACACCCCGATTGCCAGGGAAAATGCCTCTCCTGGCATTTCCCCACATATATATGTATATATATATATATCCATATTATAATGCCAATCAAAAAGCCACCATATGCGGTCCTACAATAACATAATGACTAAATATCCACAATCCAAGAAAAAGCGACAACATCCCAGCTCAGCTTTATAATCTTTGGAATTGCGCAAAGAGATAATATTGGAACTCCTTTTTATACCCGTTATTTCTACCCTCCGAAAATTAAAGCTGGACCTCCACATAATAAAATTAAGTAGAGGCACCAACATGGAGGATTTAACCCATCCATGCTCACACCCAGCCCTATACGTTATATGTACGTCCTTCCACGCCACATGACATTTATATTCACAATGATAGCCATCTTATTTTTGGGGTGGGTGAGCTTTCAATTCTGTGGGAAATTTTAACGAAATTCCTTAATGTCACTGCCCTCCTTCTCTCTTTCACCAGACTCTGTCCTGGTATATGTATTAAATTTATTATTAGACATTGCAAGTCTTTCTCTCTCTCCCACTCTCTCTCTTCGCATTTTTTCTTCCTCTTGTTTCTCCTTGTGTTAAAAAGAGAGAGATTGTGTTTGAAAAAGGTTAAGGTTGGACTTGAGCAGGTAGAGGTAGAGAGGAAAGGACAGAAAGGAAAGTTTATGTCTTTCTCTTTCTCCCCACTTAAATGGATCCTACACCAAAAGTGTGTATTCCTATATATACGTCCCTTTCCCTCCCCTCTCCTCCTGCAATCCATCTAGTCCAGGGGAAGAATCTAAGAGGCAAGAGAGAGAGAGCGATAGGGAGGGAAAAACAAGTAAACAACAAATAGGGAGTATAAAAAGAAGTAACAGGACACATATAAAGACAGAGGGGAAAGAGAGAAAGAGAGGAAGAGAAATCTAAAATATACAGAGACAAAGAGAGAGAGAAATCAAAGAAATACAGAGACAAAGAGAGAGAAATCAAAGAAATACAGAGACAACGAGAGAGAAATCAAAGAAATACAGAGACAAAGAGAGAGAAATCAAAGAAATACAGAGACAAAGAGAGAGAAATCAAAGAAATACAGAGAGAGACAAAGAGAAACAGCGAAAAGCAGAAAGAGAAAGAGACAAAGAGAAACAGAGAAAAGCAGAGAGAGAAAGAGAGAGAGAAATCAGAGCAATTGAGAGAGACAAATAGAAACAGAGGAAAGCAGAGATAGAAGAGAGAGGGAAAAACAGAGAGATAGAAGAGAGGACAAAAAGAGAGAAAGAGAGAGAAGTGCTTGCGAGAAAGAAACATAGAACGAAAGGGAGAAGAGCTAGCGAGAAAGAAAGAAGGAGAAGAGTGAGAAAGAGAGAGCAAGAACGAACAGAGAGAGCGAGAAAGAAGAGAGAGAAAGAAAGGTTAGAAAGAGAGAAAATGGGAAAAGGAGAAACATAGCGAAAGAGGAACGAAGAAAGAGAACCGAAAGAGAACGAGAGAAAGTATGAGAACAGAGAGAGAATGAGAGAGAAAGTAAGAGAACACAGAGAAAGATTGAGAAAGAGAGAGAGAGAAAACAAGTTCACCAACATCCATTTGTGCCTCCTTCCTGTGAAAGATACTCTAGAGATAAGTGTTAAAACCCCAAGACCATTTGGGTGACTACAAAATATATTTCACAGCACCACACAGCCACCACTACTTCTCCTGACACCCTCCCCAGTAACTTTGTAACACTCCCCCGTATACGAGGACGAGGGAGCAACACATAAAAATCAAAAGGTGTTGTGTTCTCCACACACCAAGAGAAAGAAATATGTCCCAGTAGTAGTAAATACTACAAAAAAGAGGTTCTTACGTATGACCATGCATGTATATGTATATATACCTCTGTACCATTTGCCACAACCAAAAAGAATGAAACAAAAAAAGAAAGAACGGAGAGGAAAAAAAAGGATAAATCAGCTTTCTTTGATTTCTATTTTAGCACACCAACTACTAGTAAAGTTATTTCAGTTTGCTTAAATTTAGCCCCTCTTCAAAGGTTATTTCAAAGGACTTTCACAAAACTTTCAATCCTTCCCTTTTTTTCTCGTCGCGTTTCTTCACACTCAACTTTGGATGTGTGTATGTATATGTACACTTTTTACTAACAACATTGCAAGGAGGCAACGAGAGCAATAAAAAGGAGAGGGGCAGACAGAAGAAACAAGGAAAGGTTATATTGGAGTTAAAAACATGTGAAAGTAGTTTAAATTGAAAGAAAGCAAAAGGTTTTTGGGTAGCCACTCCTTTTCGGGGGGGAAACGGGACTAGTACAGAATTGTGGTTGTAAAAGATACACTAAAAATACACAAGTTTGTAGTTGTGTGGACAGACAGAGACGGACAAAACCTGTGTCTTTTCCTTTCTCTGTTGCTCCCCGGTGGCAACAGTTGTTGTTCACCGCTGCAATTCTCCCGTCCTTTCCATCGTTACGAGAATGCACCTTGGTGTCTCTGGGCCAAATATGTGCATAATGAGAGAAAAGGGAAATAAAAAAGGAATGGGGAATGGCCAACAGAGAGAAGTCGAGGAAAGAGAAGGAAAAGGGGGGATCGTGAGAGAGAACCAGAGGAGATAAGCTACGAGAGCGAGTCAATAAGAGAGAGACAAAGAGAAAGCAAGAAAGAGCGAGAACAAGAGAAATGAAGGAAAGACAGGTACAGAAGAAAATATTAGAGAGAGTGAGTGAAATGGATTATGAAGTGATAGAAGAAAATCAACCAAACGATTGGCAAACAAAATAAAAGTAGAGACCTTGAAAATCAGAAAGAGAGAGAAAGAGGGAGAGAAAAAAGCGAGAGAGAAAGATACAAATAGACAGACAGAGAGAAATAAAGACAAAAAATAAAATGTAGAAAGTAGAGAGAGAAGACAAAGGCGAAAGTCAAGACAGAGCTTTACAGGGACACAAACTTGAACAAGTAAAAATAACCTTGTGCTATATGCATCTATAATGTAGGTATACAAGAAGAACGAAAGAGAAAGATTGGACCAAGTAGTACCTATACATACGTATTTATATATCCGTAGTTACACCAGAATTTTCAAGAGCCTTCACATGATCTAGTTTTACGGTCTTTTACTTTTCCTCAACCGACGGTCAATTTTTTCCTTACTCCGGTTAGATCAGCAAAGAGATGAAATGAGGGAGTAAAGTGAGAGAGTAAAAGGACAGTGAAAAGGAAAGGGAGAGAAAGGAGCAAAAGAAATGAAGGAAGGAAGAAGGATAGTAGCGGAACATCATTTACAGTGTATAAAACGTTCATATATATATGTTCGTACAGGAAAAAGAGGGTAGTAAGAAAGGATCTTGAAAAAAAAAAAAATCCCCCATCCCACAAGTTCAAAAGACAGAAGTGTTTGTACTTTCCTTCTCTTTCTCTCTCCGTAAAAAGTTGTTGGTCAAGGGGAGTGAAAGGAGAGGGAGAGAACGGTGAAAGTGGAGGAGGGGAAGACCTACCATGCCTTAAAAAGACTTAAAACTATCTCTAATGTTCTTAGTTGATACTTCATGTACGTAATAATGGCAAATACTACAGTATAAAATGTATACACATAACAGTAAAAGGATCTATCACCACCACTACAACCCATGTACTACTATGCCTTTCCCGCCACCTCTTTCCATCCTCTCCCCTTCAAGTCTGTCTTGCTCTTGTCTTAGGGACTCTCCATTTATTTCAGTGATGGGGAGGGAAAAGGGAGAGAGAGAGAGAAAAAAAAACGGGGGAAAAAAACTGGGAACGTACTAATATGTAGGGGTGTACATACACAAAAAGGAAACCTCTCAAGTTTTTTTTTTCGGAGGACTCGATGAAATAAAAAGAATGTGAAGGAAAAGATGGGGAAAAAGGTTACGAAAAAAAATGAAAGATATGATACGATGAAGCACGACTTGAAATACATTTAGAACGTTGTCGTATTTTTTTTTGACGTTAAGTAAAACAACACCTCCTGCTTTCTTTATGGGCAACCATCAGGATGACACCAGAGAGAGAGAGGACAGAGAACGAGAAAAAAAAAGAAAGTGCGAAAGAGAGAGCAAGATACTAGATGTGATACACACTTGGAAAGCCTATACAGTCGGAAAGAGACCCGTAAGCCGGGAAGAGACAGGAGCAGAGAGAGAGTGCACGAGAAAATAAGAGAAGGAAACTAAGAGATGGAAAAACGGAGAAAGAGAGGGAGAGAGACTAAGGAAGGGAAACATGGAAAAGAAGAGAGACCAAGAGAGAGAGAGAGAGAGAAAAAAATGAAGACAGAGAGAGAGAGAGAAAAAAAAGAGAGGAAAAGGGAGAAAAGGACAAATGAAGAAAAAGAGAGAATGAGTGAGAAAGAGAGAGAAAGAGAGAGAAAGAGAGAGAAAGCGAGAGAAAGAG
>JAQGBT010003445.1:0-19606 GCA_034698585.1 Disparrhopalites patrizii | reverse complement strand
TCTTTCTCTCTCTGTCACTCTCTTTCTCTCTCTGTCACTCTCTTTCTCTCTCTGTCACTCTCTTTCTCTCTCTGTCATTCTCTTTCTCTCTCTTTTTCTCTCTCTGTCACTCTCTTTCTGTCTCTCTCTTTCTCTCTCTCTGTCACTCTCTTTCTGTCTCTCTGTCTCTCTCTTTCTCTCTCTCTGTCACTCTCTTTCTGTCTTTCTGTCTCTCTCTTTTTCTCTCTCTGTCACTCTCTTTCTCTCTTATTTTCTCTGTATTCCTCTCGATTTCTCTCTCAATCACTCTCTCTCTGTCTCTCTCTCTCCCTCTGGAGTAACTAGTAAGATGGTGCAACAGGTAAATATACAGCTTCTCCTACACATGAAAAAATCCTTCCTCCTAATCTACTACGAAAGAACGCATTCAAGGGAGTAAATCTATAAAAGAGTGGAAGCTATTACCTACAACAAGAAGAAAGGCCTTATGACATAGCATGGAATATGAGGAGATTACGTGGAGAAACACATGGCAAATATCTGATTTCTTTCGCTCTCTCTCTCTCTCTCTCTCTAAGTTACGTCCCCAAGACGTCGCAAAAGCACTGTGCTAACTACGACATTTTCTTTACGATTTAATTTAATTACTGCACCACATGCATTAACAATACAATAAAACTAAGGAATCTCAAACACATGTGAATATTATAAAGTCAATGTTTGATCTAAAAGGTTTCAAGTGTCAAAATTCTTAGAAGTATATAAATAATTAGAAAAAAATCAATAATACAAATCGTGTATTGTACAAACTCTCAGTAGAAGAAGGCTGACTTTCCCCTCACGAAATCCTTGTGACCGGCTACACACTGTAATAATGAGGGAATATGAGAGAAGGATTTTTCAGAGATGAAGACGTTGTGGAAGACAGACTGGGATTGAAGAAAGAAAAAAAAATATAATCGACGAATATGAGTCCTGGTTTGGGAATTGAAGAGAGATGAGACCAGGACGGTTTTTTTTTTGCTGCAACCAAAGTGACAGAGGAACCAGAAGATTCAAGTGCCAATGACGATAGTCACACACGGACTGACCCAACCGTCGTGTTTCAGGGGAATATTTGAAGAAAAAAGATGACAGGATGCGACTCTTAATAGTTGGAGAATGGTGGATGATGATTATTATTAATAAACGTATCTACACATATGTATACAATTCCCTATGTACTTTAAACAGTGTATGAATAAATGTTATTATTATTATTATTAGTGGCAGTACAAGTATATTACAGTGCCCAAAAACCCAGACTTTTCCTGATTCTCCTCTGACAACTAGGACGTTGGTCGTCTGAAGTCTGGCTAGGGGTGAATATATGAGAGGGAGTAAGGCTATTCTGAATAAGTTAAAAAGGGGCAAAGAGAGTCAGAGAGAGAGAGAGAGAGACAGAGAGGAAAGGATAGATTGTATGTTGGTAGTAGTAAAACAGAACTTCAATCCGGAGCTTCCTTTCATCAAAAACGATCTCAATTGATCTCTATGAAATGATTAAAAGGGCCATCCGTCAGTCCTCCCGTTTCCAGTTTCGCCATTAACATGCTCTCATCCATGTATGTAAGGTACACACTTTCCCAAAGGCATTTTTAATTCGTACTTATATTGAATACACGTGCAACATTTTATTACTACCATTGTACTGTATATATGCCACTTGAGCCTTTCCCCCTCTTTCCCTCTCCCTTGTACCTAAACATATTCCATGTATGTATATACGTATGGCTTATGTACGCCAGTGTATATATGGAGATTCCAGGGGAAAATACCCAATGTATACTTATGTATACATATTACATGCATCCACTGCTGAACACGGACTCCCTTGTAGGAATGAAGAATAATAAATAAATAGTACTGTGAAAAGTTAAAGTGTATCTTAACTACTTATGCAAGACATGACTAGTGTGAGTCAAATGGTATAAAAACCCTCATTTCATGCTTTATTTTTTCTACATAAGTTTATTGGGTTGTAAGTAGGGAATTAAAAGTATACAAAGACGTGCATTAAACTGGTGAGTTCTGAGAAGAATATCTATATGTAGGACCTCTCCGTCCTCGATATATTTGTGTGTATTAAATATATGCACACAGGTTTTTATTCACACCATTTCTATTTCCTAATAATTCGCTATGTATCTACAATTTTCGGGGTGGAAGGTAGCTGGAGGAACTTCTTCTTTCCCTTTCCAAGTATTTCTCTGTTTACAATTCACGAGAAAGTTGTTCCAAGTGTGTGAGTATGAGTGCGTGTGTGCATGAGAGAGATTTTTACTGATACAAGAATTTCCTAATATCCCGTATTAGTCACAAACATCGGTCCTGTACTACGGCAAGACTCGTACACATTAATGTTTTATGTACTGGCAGTGATAGAAGAGAGTTTGGGCAATTTACTTTGACATTTTAAGGTCCTTCGCCCTTTTGATATCGGCGTGTGCACGTATTTGTCCCAGTTTGTATGTGACAAGCCACACACATTGAAATTCATGACTGTTTATAATAATCTCCGGTCCAAGAGCAGGCTTGACGTTTCATGAGCTCAAACAACAATAACAATAATTACTATTCGTATTCTTCTTGATTTTACTTGATTATTCTATCACTTCCTCGAACTCCCAAAAGTTTAGCATTGTGTGTGCACTTATTCCGCTCTTCATTTTCTCATTTGCTGAATATAACCTTCCTATCCTCCGCTTTGGAGGATGTATACTGATGTATACATCTGAAGGGTTTTATGGATGCCGTTTTCAATTATTACTCATGTCAAAAGCCAAATGCTCCGTATTGTGGGTGCTCCTGCGGAACAAGCATTGCCGGAAGGTCCTGGGATGCTTCCTAAAGACATTGTTTGCAGCAATAAAGAGGGCATAGAACACGGATTACATGTTATATGCATGTATATACAGATAGAACACAATTTTAAGAGCTCGGATTGGGAGATTTCCGCTTTTTGTTAAACCTTTATTACTGGATGAATTCAGGCCTAAATGGGCAAACATCACTTTTAGTTAGTTGAAAACAACTAAAGTTATCATTGACGGGGTCACCATCCGCAAATCAAGGCTAGTTAATTTTGTCTGTAATACCTGGCTGGAATGACTGTTAGGACAGCTAGTCTTTTATAGCCGGGGAAAGCGTGTTGTGGTGGCAGCTATCGTTCAGAATATTTGTTTTGCTCTGCTGTAGGAAAAGCCCCTAAATCAACTAAAATAAGGAGAAAAACAACAAGGTTCCAAAAAACGGAATGAAAATTTTAAAAATAATATTTTTTCTAGTATGTCTAGCAACTGAAAACGGTGGTACGTTTCTAATCTGTGATGACTTTGTACCTTCACCATTAAGGATAATAATTGGAACTTGTTTTTCATTTATTTATGTCAAGCCGTAAACCCATGAAATTAATCAAAAATAAATGAGTGCATCCACCAGTCAAAATCGGGGTCAATTGTCGGTAGTAGGTCAAAATTAAAATTGTGGAGACAGACAAAAACACAGACATACGTGCTACATAAGACAGAATCCAGAAAACGGTGTGTGCATGCATGCACAAATGCTTCGGAAATAATAATAATAAAAAAAAAACTTGAGTATAATAATTGAGAGTCATCAGACAGCTTTTAAGTTATTATTTTGTACGTGTAAATGTTAAGCATTCTACGCACTAATCTGTGTCGTCCGCACCTTCCAGGAAAGAACCTTTCCACAATTTCCCTAAAATACAGATAAATAGGATATTATTTCGTAAACAAACAACTCAGCCGGCCGGCAGACGGTCGGGAGAAGTACGTTTGTATACATACTTTTGATTTCAAAGCAAGATAAACAGTCCCCGGAGAGAACCATAAGGATACACGTGAAATGTCCTCTCAACTATTTTTATCTGACCACAGGTTCATCACTCTTTCTTAATTGTACAGATAATTGCTGTTTACAAAGACCAACTAATAAGCTTTGGGCAAACAACCATACAGCAAGGAGAAGAATTTAGAATTAAAACAAGAACATTTAAAGGCTCATTTTGAGTGTACATATACATTTATAAACTTAGTTTTTTTTAGGGTCAGAAAGAATGGTGTTTTTCGTTATATAGAATAGAATTACATCTGCGCATATACTATACACATACATATACATATGTGCACGGGAGGGAAATGAACCTTTGCGGTAGACGTGTGTCACCCCAACGTTTCATACCCGAACAAAAAAGTACTGGCACTTCCGATTACATACATATTTGGAAGGGTCTACGCATCACTCCATAAAAATCACCAACACATACATATATGAAAGCTCCCTACCACAAAATATACAAAGTCCAAAAGGATCTTTGAGAGGGTCTCAATTAAGAGGATGCTCTCAGGACAAGAATAGCAATTAAGGGATATCTGTAGAGTCCCTTCTGCCTCCGTTCATCTCATCTCCTCCGAGATGAGAGACAGGAAGTGGTCTTTTATTAATGGGTGAATCAAGGCGACCAACACCAGGGTATTGTGTTAAGACTCATAAGTATATACATAGTACATAATGACTATAAAACAGGTCATCTGAAGGGGACCCAATGGCCCTATCTTTCCCTTCTCTATAAGCCCAATGAGCATACATAACATATATCTACATCTCTTCAGCTTCTACTCACATTTTGAACAGAATACATCACACGTTTGTGGAACACTTTCACTATAATATCCCAGGCACATCCTGCATAATGTACCAACGTTCCCGTTTAATTATTATTACGAACTTTTTATTATTATTAACATACAAAATAATACAAAAGTACAGACACTCAATGCTTCCCTCAACCTCCCGTCCTTACATAATTGACCAAATCATCTTCCCTATGCACTTCCTCTCTGTTTGTTAAATCCATTTAAGTTTTATTGAAGGCTACTTGAAAATGGTTTTTAGATTTGCTGGAATTCATTACTGTGAATTAGCAATAAGAGAGAGAGGGGGGGATATTTACACTTGACATTGATGAAAAATTTTATATACTTACGGCACAATTTTTTTAAGGGAACGTTCCCACGAAATCATACACCTCCAATACAGAGGAAACCCCGACTAAGGAGGGGGGAAGTTTATGTATGAGATCCGATTCTACACACAGTATTATACATAACAGTTTTAGTCAAGTATGGTACTAAGGAAGTTTAATTAGGGCTAATTAGAAGAACCATTATCTCCTGCTTTAGTACATTGATTGGTACTTGTAAAGATCACCATCGCCAGCAATCCCAATATTTTTTTTGTAATGTTATAAAATATTTTTTATAGATTTTTTTCCCCACTTGCTAGGAAAGATAACGACTGGGAAATCTGTAGTTGAACCCTTTTGGACAAGTATTCCCTGGTTTTTTTTTTTTACTAGACCTCGCGTAATACTAACCTTATAGTAGTAAAACCCATTTTTATTTGTCCCAGTGCTTCCCTAGTGCCTTCGCGGCCTTTAAAACCTTCGGCAATGCTTTTCCTGTCATCTCTGAGTCTGCAGTACTCAATTATGGAAAAGGAAGACAGGCTCTCAGTATTCGGTTATACTCAGTACAGAATACTCAATATTCCGTAAGCTAAAAAAAAAAAACATGTGTATGGTACGTAAAAAGCCAATACTTTGAGATTCACTACGGTGTGACTGAACCGAAAAACAGGTTTTTCTCCTTCCTCATCCACCAACACCGGGGAAAAAATGCAGGTGTGTTACAACTGCCACCATATTCCATATGTTTTTGCTCTCGGGATTCCTTAATGTCCATGAGTCCAAGTAAGGCACTGCAGATGCCCGGAGAAGGACTCCGAAGACGGGGAAGGAACTCTCGTTTCCCCAAAAAATAAATATGTTCGTACAGGATTACAATGATGGAGGCTAATGTACATTTCTCGAATAATAAATAATACAAAGATATTATAATTTTAAAATTGTCCATCCCCATAGTAGTATAATAAAAGTTGTTTCATGGGGACAATCTAATGTATACCCAATATATCTTTAGGCCCCAGATTCCAGATGGACACTCCCGTTCATGTACATTTCCGGTATAGTATACAAATGCAGATTGGATGGGGATGATGCCGTCCATGTGGCTCTTTGCGGAGGAGGTGCGTTTGCGGATGAAATGGACGATGTTGGAAGTTAAGCAATAGGGCGCGGGTGCGGTACAAAATACAAACTTTCACCTGCGGCGCTACTACTTAGCATCCTTAACGTCAACCCAAAAACACCTCATTATCTCCATTAATTTGATTCCACCCCCTCCAGGATTTCCTATGGTTCCATTGTCAGGGTGAGATCCCACTTCTTCCTTTCAAGGATTCTGAAAATGGTAAGAGAAATAAATGAGCAACAGACATTTATCGTGAAAGACAGAGAAAGTAATTTTGATCAGGAGATCCAATTTTGTACCCAAAATCCTTTCGCATCTCACACCTTTCTGTACCTCAAACTCTTTTATATCTTAAACCTTTCTGTACCTTAAACCCTTTTATATCTTAAACCTTTTGGTGACTTAAACCATTTTATACCTTAAACCTTTTGGTAGGCCTAAACCATTTCATATCTTAAACCTTTTTGTGCCTTAACCCTTTCTATAGCTTATACCTTACTGAATCGTAAATAATTTTGTGCCTTATCCCTTTCTGTATCTTATACCTTGCTGAATCGACAATAATTTTGAGCCTTAACCCTTTCTGTATCTTATACCTTGCTGAATCGGCAATAATTTTGAGCCTTAACCCTTTCTGTATCTTATACCTTACTGAATCGTAAATAATTTTGAGCCTTAACCCTTTCTGTGTCTTATACCTTGCTGAATCGTAAATAATTTTGAGCCTTAACCCTTTCTGTGTCTTATCCCTTGCTGAATCGTAAATAATTTTGTGCCTTAGCCCTTTCTGTATCTTTTACCTTGCTGAATCTTAAATCATTTTGTGTCTTAAACGTTTTTTTTTTAATCTTTGAACAATTCAGAAAAAATGTCATATAATTCAATGGAAAAAAGTCACTTACTGCTCTCTTAATTTTTTCCCGAATGAGTGCCAAGAACTCAAATGAAAAAAAAAAAGGATTGGGCTGCCTGCAAAGTACTACGGAGAGACAAGAGAGAAAGGGAGGGCGGAGGGGAAGAGAGAGAAAGATGACACTGCCTCCACTGCTAGTAGACTGGTGACTCTCACCATCACCTGCACCATTGTATCCTGCAATGACAATAAACGTTCTCAGCATATCTATATCCTTCAAAAAGAAAAAAAAACAATTTACCCCCGTATTCCCACTACACACCAGTCACCACTATGTGAGTGTGTACATGGTAGGTAAAAAAAAAACTACTTGTTGAATTTGAAACCCCGAACACCTTTACCAGCAGCAGCCGGTTCTGTGCTTTACCGTCTCCCTCCCTTTAAATACAGGAGAGTATTCCACGTCTATGTATACTTACACTATTGACAAATGTATGGGACAAGAAAGAAAGAGAGAGGGAGAGAAAATGCCGCAAAACGTTTGTTTGCTCTACAACCATACATGAAACCGCAAAGTTGTCTGCCAAAAACCTTGCTGCCAAAGCCTGTGTCTGAAGCGGTTCAAAGTTGAAGGGATTCTGTACTGGAGAGGAAAAAAAAACTTTGTAATTATGATTGTAATGAAGGGTAAAAAAATTATTTTCACTAGAATATTTTTTTTAAGTAAGATACACCATTTGAAACAGTTTCAACTTGTTTTTGAATGTGGATAACTTTTGAATATGACTAGGAAGAAGTGTTCCTTGTGTGTCAGGAGGAATTTTTTATTAAAGAGTAATAATTGATCAAATGTTGGCATTCGTCAACTATACCAACGTTGCGAGTACTGGCGCGTTCACAGACACATGCCTCCTTTATTATTTTTTTTCTGAAGAGCTCAAAAATGTTCAACGTGTGCTTCTATAGTTAATACCCCCTACTAAATAATAAAAGATTCTGTGCTTACAAACTTTTACAGCGGACAGAGCGACACCCTCGAACTATTTTATGAAGCACTTGTTCCTAGGATTTTTTTTTCAGCAGTAATATACACAAGACAACATTCAATGTGCTTTGACACCAGCAATGTAAGGGGAAAGAATTACTCGAAAACAAATAATAATAATAAATTCCACTCATGCATAACTTCTGCCAACGACTCATGTGGTACCTACTCGTTTGTGACACAATTAAAATTTTACCTTAAAGCAAAACAAGAAGTAAAAAATAACACTTTTCCACTACAGTCGTCTTCTCATTTTCTCGGAAATTTAGGGATCGCATTACTCTCTTTTTTCTATCTCTCTCTCTCTCTCTGCGTACGACACTCTTGTGGTACTAAAAAAAAGTTTTGTTTCTGGAAAGTACTTTTCATCTATTAAGGCTCTAATGAGTAAGCATTTCTAATTTATTGAGTGACATATGACATATTTGTGCATACGTATAAAAGTTCATAACTGAGAAATTGGCTGTCTATTAAAAAATTTGATGCCTTTTATAGATTCCAAGATTCCATTTCAAAAGAAGACATTCAATATCCACCCAAAAAAAAAAAATTCAACAGAGTTGAGAATAGTATCTACAGAGAAAGGCACATTAGGGCATATGAACCAGGCAATTCCTTCTCAAGCGCCCATGTTTCATTGTTTCAATTTAAAAGTTATCCCGGTTATTATGGTGAAATGTCGAAAAATAGAGATATCAAAAAGTATCTCCCTGTAGGTATGTATACACCTACGGATGACAAGTGACAACTAAAAAGGAGTAAAAATTTTCACATTAACAGCATAAATACTGGAAATAATTTGAGTTCCAATAAAATAAAAATGAATGGAATGTGGAACCAGTCTAGACAGTAAAAAAAGACGTATTTTAAAACTTCGTGAAGCGACCAAATAATAATAATTTTTTGGGGGAAACAATATTTTCTGTACAGCATAAGAGAAAGTATTTGTGGTGGAAAAAAAACAGAGGGAAGGGTTTCTCTTGTTCCCAATAGAGAAAACAAAAAAGGCCTGAAAGAGAAAGATGGACTGAGAGGAGAATAAAAAAAAAGTGGCGAGTTCTCGGAGAAACTTCCGGGGAAGATGGCACATATGTACATACCATGTACATAAATGTCCCATGCCTGAAATCCCTTATTTCTTACCCTGTCCTCACACATGCCCACAACCACGCGGACAGACCACATGCTAAACCCTGATGGACAATGAGTTGGATAAATGTACATGCAATTGAAGCTCCATAGGAGAGTGTACTAACATGGTCTTACGGCCTTATAGCTATATTTGATGAAGCTTACCCCTTGAACGAATTAAAAAGGCTCAATCTTCCCCACGTCACTTCCCCATCACAGCTCTCCTTCCTCCAGATTCTCTCCGTGCCGTGTTTATACATGTCTATACAATTTACAATTTATTTTTCAAAAAAAAAATAATAAAGAAAGAAAGCAAAAAGAAACTATAGGAAAATATTGAATTTCAAACGATTCCAGATTTCAATCTTCCCCCAAAAAAAATCGAAATGTTGATGTCCCCTTCTTGTGGTTTCTTCCCCTTTGCCTCGTGTGTCACAACTGAGAAGCACGGATATCCTGTGAGGACTTTATCAAGTGCCGAGAGACTTGTATAGTACTAAATATCCCCATCCACAGGGGAAGAAGCAGCCTCCGGATCCTCTTGTTTGTCAACTCTGCTTGGATCAAGTCAAAGGAGAAAAGTAACGAATGATCGACTTGGAGAGCACAAGTTATACTGGGTAAAAGTATTGACGAGTGGAGCCATAAAGTGGAAATCAATTAGGAGGATGGATTGGAACGAATCGGAAATATGCAAGATGAATTTTATGTACCAAAAAAAAATAATAATAATAACCTGGACAAAGAAATTATGGAGTCTCTCCAATATTGGGCAAGGTGTGTACATATTGCTATGAATGGTGGGGGAGAGGGAGAGATAGAAGGACAGAGAGAGGCAGAGAGAGAGAAAGAGAAAGAGGAGAAGCCTGTTTGGTCGACACACAAGTGACACACGACTTACTAGAACTACTTAGTTACTGTTGCTGACATACGCTAATCACACTCCTGCTCAAGTACCTCATCAACAAAAGAATACATGAAGCCATCCATCATCATACAATTTCCACATTCATGATGAGTAAGAGCGAGAGAGGGAGAGAGAGACAGAGAGAGAGAGAGAAAGAGAGAGCGAGACAAGGAATAAGTGTAGCACTAGGCACAAAAACTCCCTCCCCATAGTTGAGACCTATTAGTTTCTCAACCTTTATAGTAATATTTAGTAATATGCACATATCCCTTGTGACAATGGGTAATTGTAATGTCAACTATAATCATTTGCATACGGTGGCAAACACCTTCATCCACCGTATTTAGTCCTCCTCCTTTCCTCACCTTCCCCTTCTTTCTATCTCTCCCTGCCTCTCTCTCTCTCTCGCTCTCTCGCTCTCTCTCTCTCTCTCTCTTTCAACAACTGGAGCAGACTCTCTTCTCCAGAAAAAGGTAGACGTTGGTGCAATAATAATAATGTGTGTACAAATTTGTGCACAGACTTTTTTTCTCTCTATTTGATAGTCTCTGTATACTCCTGTAACTCATCCACACGGAGTATTTTTTTATTCATTACATTACATATGAAGGAGACAGGTACTCATAGAAGGGCATCCGCACATACTATTATTTTTATTGATGTACAGGTAACATTTTTTATTTTTTTCCAGGATGAGTACCAACTTTCTGTGGAAGCTCTGTAGATAAATAAGAGGGGAAAGCACAGACGTTTTTGGACCCCTTGGACAACACTGCTGTGTCTGTAGTAGTAGTATTTGTCATATTATTTTTTTTTTGCGTTTTCTCCCCGTTCTTTTAAACACGACAAAGCTATCCTATCCGTATCCTATTGTCTCTTTGATCGTTCTCTTTACATACATGGGTAAATGTATACACCTATGTCAATATAGGCAGAACGGAGTCAAATTAACTCAAGTTGACTGAGGCTCATTTTGGGAGCTAAATTAGAATCTCGATAATCCCTTACATCGTTGTCGCCCCTAATTATCCCAGAGCCAAACAACCAATAATTATCAATATCATTTCCTTTTACTTGTACTACCCCTACCACTCAGGAGATACACACACGGGAGTAAATGGAAGAGGGGAGACAATGGATTTCCCTGGAAGCTAAAGACTATGGAATACTAATTGGGAAAAGATGTAAATAGCATCTTTACTGTTTCCACTTCCTTCCTCCGTTCTGATGCGTTCCTCTATATGTACATATGCACACGTAACGCAGGATATGGAGGCTCTTAAGGCTTGTTTTTCGACTAAGTGCGTCGACTCTTTAAGTACAAAGGGAACATAAAGTCTTCCTATGATTTCATGGAAATTAATAGAACGTTCCCACCTTGTTGCGGCTAAGCCAAGAAATCATGAGAAAATACTATTTTGTGTATGCTTTTGTTGTGTATTCAGCCAAAAAAAATGTTCCATTCCGTGCTGACAAGAATGGGTCAGCACGAACGTAAAAGATATATATTTATTTTTCGTTCGACGTTGAAAAAAACACTAAAAAATTCCAATGTTTGAAATTCGTGGAAAAGTTGAAATTAACTTGGCACATTCGTGTCATTTCTTGAAGGGACTATTTTTTAGTAGATCTGAAATAAAAATCTACATTAAATAGTGCTTTTATCTCGTTTGTATTATTTCTGGGGCTATAGCCCTCAGAAACGGATTAGGCCACGTAGTCCGTCTTCTTTGCATCTACGGGTCGGAGCACTTAGTCGGAAACATTAAGTAAGGATATGTACATTTCTCCCTAATTACACCTGCCGAAGGACCGTTTAAAACCTGTATTTGAGTAATTAAAGGAGGTAGTTTCCCTTTTTGGAAAGTCATGACTAGCCCTCCTCTTTACCATGCTATTAAGGGTTTCCAGCCTTGTACTATACGATTTTGCGACACTGTAGAAGGCCAAGCTCCTTGGTAGTTTCCTTTTCGTGTCATGCTAGTTTTTTTTTAAACGGGATAAGGATTTGGGAAATTCTGGCTTATATGACTTTGAAGGCTCTATTATGTATTCGGAGTCGTACGGTTGTAAGGAAAAGGAATTTGTTGATTTCTACGAGAAAGGAATAAAACGTGAGATGCACTTGTTGGATGCATTCAATATAAAAGCTCAACTTGTTACGGTGATTTTTCATGGATTTTTGGCATTTCCTAGTTTTGACACAATTGTCCTTTATATTCGTTTCTGAATTGCCAGTTGTTTACCCTTTCAGAACAATTCCTGATTTTCAAATCACACGACGAACGGCAAAATGTTTGAAGATTTTGTTTGATACAGAATATACCACGAAAAACGTCTCTTAGCGAGCTTTCTGCAGACTGCTGATAAAAATCACTACTACACTCTACTTACACTTACGGGTTTACCATTGTATACGATAGAAAAAATTAAATGTAAGAGTGGATCACACGTATCCCGGCATAATGTATTTGTGCAGGTGTATAGATAATGACAAATGATTAAATATTTGATTCCCAAAGACTTGAGACATTCATATGGAAAGTGTTTTGTCTGACTTTTCTCACCATATGCCAACCTCCTTGCTATAAATAGGTCGCCCCAGATGAATAGAATTTCTACTAGCCGTGGAATCAGTAAAAGACCGGTAGAGATCTTTCGGTTTTTTCAGTTTGGATGAAAGAATTTTTGTGACTATAAAATTGCACTTATTGTATAATTTTCATTTTTATCTCATGATTATATAAAGTTTGTAAAGCTACAAATTACGGAATGCTTGTTGTATAAGTTTTTCGTGTGATTCTTAAAGCACTCGTCGTTCCAGAGATTTCGCTAGCTTCTTACTGGTTGTTCCTGTGGGAGTGAGTCTCTCTCAGCACTCAAATAATGCTGTGGATACATGTAATCGAGGGCGAAGTAGAGCATCTCCAAGCGGCTTTAACATCAAAAGTGATCATCTCCACGCTCAACAATCCACCTTTTTTTAATTTTTATTTAACGCTGTATTCAGGCAGTGAATTTTAAAAAAAAATACGTACAATTTTAATTTACGCAGTATTTATCCTGTCGAAAATGAACTAATTTCTATATTAAAAAATATGCTTGAAATCCGCTGAAATAGCAGTCGATTGCTTTCAGGCTGATTCAATTCAAAAGATTTCGAAAATTTATCTAACACAAAAATAAACCATCTTTCTTTTTTAAGCTGGAACAAATCTTACCATTTCTATCGTATGTTACCTACAAAAAGACAAAAAAAATATCGCTGCACCTGCACGAATTACCTACGGAACACGTGTAAATTACTGAATTGTGGATTGGGTCATTTTATGCATTATGGCCACTTGGAGATGATCAAATTATGTAGATACTTCACCCACGATATACATATTTCTCCACATTCCCCGACAAAATCTTCTGTACATGCTCCCTGCTCTTCCATGGTGTTTCTATAGGGAAACGAAATTTGTAACGTGAAGGAAAGAATATTTGGGTTAACGGATATCGGGATATCACACTTGTATTCTCATTAATATTTTTAATACATTAACATACGGGACACATTAGGATACGTGATAACGGCTCGGTGTAACAATAGTATCATCTTTATTTTCTAACTTTTAAAATGGTTTATTAATCACCCAACAAACTTTAGCTATATTGTGCACATCGTAAAATACAGTATTTAATGGGTTCCGTCTTGGCCATGGAGCTGTGAATGGCCCATTAGATTCGTAATACTACTCACTTTACAACTAAACTTTTGCTGTTACAGCGAGATAAAAGACCGTTCTATTTAGCCTGCCAATTACCATGTGTGAATTTTCAACCAAATCCAGACAGTTTGTAAAGTTTACACACTGTCTGGAATTACACAGATCGCTTAGAATTTTGTAGTTTTGTTCTAATATTCCTTCTCCGTTTTTTCACCCGTTTCAGTATTCTTTACAAGCTTGTGTATGTACTGGCAAATTCATTTTGGTCGCAAAAAAATGAGATTTTTCTCATGGAAACTCTTTTTTTTTGTAGGTTGCATCTGCATATACTCTTTTATCTTTTTTTATCACATACAAATACTGTTTCATTTAAGCCGTAAGAACTAAGAAGAGTTAAAAAGAGATAAGGTGATTGAGTGCTTATAAATTCTTGCTACTAGAGACTTTTCCTGTCATTTAAGTGTAAGATGTGTACATGAAGGTGAAGGCTATTTTTGATCGACTCCAAAATTTTCAAAAAAGTATTTTGCCATCAAAAAAATGGTGACTCACTGCTGTATTTCTTTGTTCGGCAAAGGGTCTGAAAAGATTTGTGTTTAAACTTTTCAGAATTTAAGCAAAACATTTAAGAATAAATGTAATGCTAAATGTTTGAAATAACCATGCGAAGACATTAGCTTATCCAATAGGACACACACTAAAATAATTGCAAGAAGTGGAGGTCAAAATCAAAGATTTATATCCTGGTGAAATTAGCCCTCGATTCATAATTTTCTCCATTCTGTGGATAATTGAATCAATATATCATTGTTGGAATGGAACAAAATCTGGAAGTTTGGAAGGTGGGATTTTGTGTACAAAAAAGCATTGTCGGGTAATTTTTCGGACTCATTTTGATAATCGTGTACACACACTGACCTAATTTTATACATACAAACTTCCTGGCCCTATTGTATACTAATGTTGTAATTACACGCTAGAGCATGAACAATTATTAATGGCAGCAATGAGTTGACTAAACTGTAAAATATTATTGAATATGGATTTCCTTCAAGTAAAGAATTTTTTGTTTATGGATAAACATTTCATTTTCTATTTAGTGATTATGATTAGCAATTAATTTTAAAATATTGGGTTAACGATGAAGAAGAATTGTAGATTGACACAATGGCTTCACGTTGTTGCCAAATTTCCTCCTCCACAAAAATATTTTTGGAAGAACTCATAAACAAGGTTGTAACTGGAAAGTTTGAGGAGAAAATAAATTATAATATTTATTTCTTCATTCGAGGGTAAGATGTGAGCAAAAATGGTGATCCATTGAGGCATGAATTCGTTTACACAGTAAAATAATGCTAGAATTATTACTGGTGAAAACAGGAAGGAACAGAGTAAATAAATAAGAATTTTATTCACAACAATTTCAATGGACACATACAATATTCAAAATTATTATTAGCTGTCAATACAAGCAATAGTAGCAAGTTACAGTGTAATTTGTCCAAAATATTCTCTCATCCAAGTTCCTGGAGCTGGCAAGTATAGTTGAAATGGCAGGTTCTATGATTTGTGAAAGCTCTCACGAGCATCTGAACTGAAACAATGCCCATTAGAACAGTCACAAATCACATGATAACTACCAGTCGTCTCCAAGCCTCCACAGTTACACGTCCCGATGATTTTTTTTTTTGTCAGCCATTTCACATATTTCTCAGGAAATAATTATACGGCATTTTCTCCTTGGGAGTTGGGGGGTCACAATATGAAATTTATGTAATCATATTTTTCATTTACCCAGAGCAAAATTTTACTATAAAGAACAATTTAACTTGATACTTCCCTCACAGGGACTTCATTAGAAGGCAAGATATTTACTTTTGTGCAGGCTAATTTAACAATAATATAAATACACACACGCAAGTAAAATAATTGTATTTCTACAGGTTATGTTAAAGTTGACAAAAGATTCAACTTTTATTTAATAATCAGACGTTTGCAGCAATGAGCTGGCGAAAAAAAAAAATTCCTTGAAGAATCTTTGTTATCATTTCCCTAGAAAAACGAAAGGAATGAAAATGGCTCTTTTTCCTTCAAGATGTTTTCTCCTTGTGTTGTATACATACATATATATGTCCATCTCACATATGTACATAACTGCAAAGAAAAAATATTCACGGAGGGAGCAAATGGATAATTTTACAAGTAATGATGATTCCATTGAATGGAACTCAACCAACCAGTGAATAGAAAATTGTCAAGTTCAGCCAACTTAAAATAAAATATTAAAGAATATGCCTATTGTATAATATAATTAAAAAAGAAATACTTGTCTTCTCTTTGAATCTTCGAAAAAAAAATCCATAATGAGCGTATAAACTAATGCATAATTTTCTTCACAGCTTTTTATGCCCTCTTTTGTACACTTTTATGCATTCCTGGGAGGCGCCGGCTACACCCCAATGCGACCGTAAAAACTCATTCAAAGTAAAATGAGAATTTAACCATAATAAAAATACCATTTCAGACACAATCAAATCGTTAATAAATTATACTTGCCAGAGTCTACGGAAATTCTAAACATTTGTTTAACCTTGCCTTATCGTATTTCCAATGCAAGAAAAGAAAGTTTCCGGTCAATGGAAGCACTTTTCTACTCTAAAAAAAAATAAATGAACTGTACATAATAACTACAAGAGATGATGGACTCCTTCCAATCACCAATAAATACCAATAGCCTAAAAATTTGATTTTCCGCATCTATATATGAAAGGATAAAAAAAAGGAAAAAGGACCTCAAATTTTATAGCATTGAATGACGGTGAAAGTCTAATTAGTTAATTTTTTAATCCATTTTCCCCCCAAATTCCACCGAATAATTATATACTATATTGTCATACAGATATGCACACATAAGAAATGTAAATTGAAATCTATGGAGCCTCTCCATGTGCACACAAGAAAAGAGTCTTAATGGATGAGGAAAAACTTGAACAAATATAACTCTAGTATCTCAAAATACACGAGTTGATACAAAATATTAATTAGGAGCATGTACAATGTATCATTCAAAAAAAAATCCAATATATGTTTACAGTAATAAAAAAAATGTAAATATCTTTTTTTTTTGTTACCGACACTCCAAAGAAGTTCCTCGGAAACGTGTGGAAAAACGACAAAGACACATTCTCACTCAACACTGGCTTTGGCTAATAAAACGTTTTTTTTTGTCCTTACAGGAGAAAGAGTGAAAGAGAGTGACGCGGATGGTGGCGTATGTATTAGCGGCACGCAATGAATTGGCCGGATTACATGCTCTGCGGGATACTATTATTGGGAAGGGAAATGTGAGTATTTGTTATTAGTACTTCCCCTACAAGAATAAGTTCGTTGGATGCCATTAGAATTGGTTAATCACCCAATAATTTTTTTTTTTGAACCAACGTGCACTCATACGCCTAAAAAAATGTGTGTTTGTGTGTGTGAGCTTCCATTATTTAAGAGAGGAATTTGATCGAAATTCGAATACAAGGTTTCCTACGATGGGTTTCAAATTATAAAGTAAAAGGAACAAGGCACATTGGTTTGCAATATCTGTTTTGCGGCTTTTTTTTTTATAGTTGCAGTAAAGTCTATACTATATTTTACCACAGTTCAAATATATTAAGTGTGTGTGACAAAACAAATTACTATTATTTTTTACTTAATTTACTGGTAATAGTACAAGTTTGATGTGGTGATGGAATTCTCCTCTCTTCTATGTCTGGGATGGGGAGGGGAGGCAGAGACTCCGTTTTTGACAGTTTTAAAATAGTATGGGCAAATTATTGGAAGAAATATTGGGTGTAGAAACACCTTTTTTCCTATTTTTTTTTACCGCGAATACAGCTTCTTATTAGCTACGTATTGTTCAAGGTGTACACAGTACTCCTACAAAGGTGATTATGCACGTTGGTCGGAGTACTACAACTGTGACCGTGCGATGTGTGGTGGTGACTTATCTGTTTAAATGTGCTCCTTTTCCCTCGATACGGAGTGGTGTCGGTTTCTCACTCGACTATTACCCAACTGGAAGTAAGGGAAACCTGGTGTTATTTAGTGATTGTGTAGTGTACAACTGAGACGGCGGTGTAATACGTGTTGTAATTGTAATTTCTTTTCGTTGGTGGGTCGTGTCAGACAGTGAAGGAGAGAGAGAGAGAGAGAGAGAGAGAAAGAGAGAGAGAGAGAAAAAAAAAGATCCAGTACGTGTACGTGGAACTTTTTCCTCCTGATGATGCCTAAAAGGTTGATGATGATGATGGTGGTTTGTGATAGATGTGGGATACGAAGAGTAAAAATAAGGAACAGACGTATTACCAGTACGCTAATGTAGTAGTTGTAGCCGAAGCTAGAGAACTTTATTGAATGAGACAAGCACCTCACACCAATCTAAGAGCTTTTGCTTCAAGGAGGAGAAAAGGAAGAAAAAAAATAACATAAGAATGTATAATACGATCCAGTTTTACTGGAAGAGATGACATGGAAAGGTTCTTAAATAACTTTTCTCCAACTTTCCCCCCCCAATACTTTATATAGTCCTACGACTAAGGCTGGGTTACTTGTTTCTAAGGCAGCGCAGGGTATTTTTTTTTTTGGAGTCACTTCATTCCAAAAAATTTATCGGATGTATAGTATTGTATTAAATGGAAGTTTGGTATTAAAGGGGGAACTTATGAGCATTACATATATGTTCGTGTACGGGAAAGAAAAAAGACTTTCGGGGGGAGGGAGGATAAAAAGAGGAATACAGATACTACTACATAAGTTTGGGTTTGACAAAACAATTTGAGAGCATAAGAATATTGAAACCGCAATGGGAGAGAGATGGAAAGAGAGAGAGAGAGAGAGAGAGAGGAATAAAAATGTTCCAGCCGTGGTCTTCTTTTGGAGCTCCATATGGCACAGGTGTTTCGTTGATTGAATATTCATCATACATTTACTTAGGAGCAGACACACCACGTCTGCATGCCTTGTGCCAAAAAACATTTTGCCTCCATGCCCACACTATTACATGTGCACGTATGTATTCCCATCCATGTGTGTGGTACTGGAATAAAGTGGCAGGAGTTGGAGGATAGAATAAGCACACGTTTTCTACATGTATGTATCCTGTGTAAACTTTCCTTCTTGAGATCCCCCCAACAACTTTCACATCATTCACGTCCAAAGAGGGGGAAATAAAATCTATAGTATGACTACTGGATTTTTATACGTTATGTCACCCTGAGAAGGATCCAAGTATCTGTTATGATTAGTAGCGTGTATAATTCAATCCTTCCTTATGGTTTTTCCTCTCAATTTCTCTCTTCTCTACTCCTTCCTTGTTTACACATCCCTTTCACGCGTCTCTCAATCCCCCGATTTGGACCTCGTTCTGGACTCGTACTTTCCCCATCAGTCTCTTCGTCCTTTACTATGTTTCACCCTATTCTCTCCCATACTTTTTAATTCTCCTCAATTTCTTCCTTTCGCTTTCCCTGTCGCTCTGTTTCTCTCCGTTTCCTCCTTTAGGCATTCTCTATTCACCTTAATCTCTCCATTTCTCTTTCTCTGTCGCTCTCTATCACTCTTTCCCTTTCTTTCTCTGTCGCTCTTTCTCTTTCTTTCTCTGTCGCTTTTTATTACGCTTTCTCTGTCGCTCTTTCTCTTTCTTTCTCTGTCGCTCTTTATTACTCTTTCTCTGTTTCTCGCTCGCTCTTCATTGTTCCTTCTCTTTCTCTCTGTTTCTC
The DNA here is from genome assembly GCA_034698585.1 of Disparrhopalites patrizii. NCBI lineage: Eukaryota > Metazoa > Arthropoda > Collembola > Symphypleona > Sminthuridae > Disparrhopalites > Disparrhopalites patrizii. The sequence continues at coordinate 52 of JAQGBT010003445.1, read as the reverse complement.
GCTCGCTCTTTGTTGCTCTTTCTCTGTCACTCTTTGTTATTCCTTCTCTTTC
>JAQGBT010003444.1:0-19606 GCA_034698585.1 Disparrhopalites patrizii | reverse complement strand
TCTATAACAGTTTTTCGCTATAACAAGCCAAATTTGATGCTTTATAGGGTGCTGTTATAGCGAGAGTCGACTGTAAAACCACTTTTTCTGGTGCAGACAAGGTGCTGTTATCCAGAGAGTCGACTGTATAGGCCAAGAAATATGCGAATGTCTGGCATAAAACGGTTATAGAGACGCAGGCTACACGGCGGGGGATTCGCAGCTAATGCAAAGACGGTTATAGAGAGACAAGTATGCGGAGGCGTGGTCTAAAACCGTTATAAAGAGAGAGGCCGAATGGCGGGGGATTCAAAACTTCCCCGTTATAAAGAAAAAACTGTAATAGCGAAAACTATTATGGTGAGTTAAATTATCATAGTAAATCTCTCGGGCGGGTTTGTGCACACCTGTTACAGTGGAGTCTCTCTATAACAGCACTGAAGGGAAGAAGAAAAACTATGGTTACAGTGGAGTCTTCCTATAACAAGTCTCTTTGTAACAGCGTTTCTATATAACAACATCATTTTTTCCGTCTTCATACATGTAAAGTATACATAATTAATGTTCTATATAACAACATTTCCATATAACAATATTTTTTCCACTTCCCTTCAGTGTTGTTATAGAGAGACACTGTATACACTGTATACGGAAATGTTGTTATACAGAAGACTAATTATTAATTATGCACTGTACATGTGCGAAGGGACGGAAAAAGTAATCTTGTTACATAGAAATGTTGCTACAAAGAGACTTTTTATAGAGAGACTTCACTGTATAGTGCGAAAACCGTTATAGGGAGGTCCGTTATAGAGGGAATCGACTGTATTTGCATAAAAAAATAAATGTTAAGTGGAAGGAGTTAAATTTAATTTCGGGAAAGCCCAAAATTCCTTCCAGAACGGGGAATCCTCAGATTTTTTCGTTCTTTAACACACAAAGGATAATCTAAGCCCTCTGACGGCAAAGGTAAATGTCGAGAAAGGAAAAGTGAGAATTCAAAGTCCTATTTTTTCCCCTTTTAAATAATAAAGCATTTCTTCTCTCTCTCTCTCTCTTTCTCTCTCTCCCTCATCCATTCTTTATTGCTCACGAACTAATCATCGTCTTTTACTCCATAAAAAATATCCTTCCGTTCCATGCATTTGAAAGGTTGGACGAGGAGGAGAAATATTTATTAATAAATATTCCCCTTCCATTCTCAAAGTTGGTAGCTCCTCAACCCAATTTCACTCAATCTTCTCCCGTTGTTTCTTCTTTTTTTTTTGCTTCTCCTTTTATCTGGGCTTTAAATCCTTTTTCCCATTTTTTGCCCCTTTCCTTCCAGACGGGAGATAAAAAAAAACCCATTAGTACGCACACCTTCTTCCTCCTCGAACATGCACTTACACGCATTATTACGGGCTTATCCGCGTCAATCTCACCACATTTATTTACTGGCTCATTCCAGCCTCTTGTCTCTCTCTCTCTTTTGGCTTCTCTCGCCTCTTCAAACTCCATCAAAAAAGTTTTCCTGTGCTCATCACTTCCAGAGAAATCTCTCCCCGTCTTTCTCTCTCTCTCTTTCTCTCTCTTTCTCTCTCTTTCTCTCTCTCTCTGTGTCGCTCTCTGATGGAAATTCCCTCACAATCTCATCCTTTATAGTTCTTAACACAATGGAAGAGCACGCGGACTCGTGCAAAGGACAGGCGTGCACTGGAGATTCCTGTAAAGAGCTTATCAGTGCACGTATGTACATATGAAGAGTTCCGAAGCAAAAGGAGTTAAGTCCACAATGTTCAAAATCAGGGTTTTCCCGGAAAAGCCGTGTCTATGACTAGACCAATCCTTGGTCATTTTCGTTTCTTAAATCGGGCATTCAAAATTTAAAAAAATCGGGGAAGCAAAACTAATTCAGATGCACAAGGATTTAAGTCCACCGTTGATTTGGAAGCAAAAGGAGATAAGTCCAATTCCATCAAATTCCGCTATTGTAATCAAGCAGAACTTCATTATTATGGGAGCGCCTTGAGTGCTTTCCCTTGCTATCATAATAATTTTCTCGTAAATCCCGTTTTGCTATTTCCAAAAAATATGTAAAATTAAATGCTCTGAAACATTTTTCGGGGAAATCCTTATGGGAAAACCCACGTTAAAATTTAGTGTCCACGGGGTCCCTCCTTTGCGTTTTTTCAAATATCTTGGATTCACATTTTGGCTGTGTAGACGTAATTCCATTACTGTGCGGTGATTGTAATTGCCGTCTCCTTCATTTTTCTCGTGGAACTACGTATCTACACGCGAAAATGAGAATCTATAAATTTGCAGAGATTTGAAAAAATTACAAAGGAGGAACTCGTGCTCACTAAAATTTAAAATGTGTTTTCCCGTAAGGATTTGCCCCAAAACAGTTTCGAAGCTAAATTTAATTTTCAATATTTCAAAAAAATAGTAGGACGTGATTTCCTGGGAAATTATTTGGATGGCAAGTGAAAGTGCTCAAGACGCTACCATGTTGTCGTAGTTCAGTTTGATTCAATAAAAAAACCTCAACAAGATGGTTAGTCTGGTGCAAAAGGATTCAAGTCCATCATTTTGCATGATTAAAATTCGTCGTAATTTGAAAAATATGGGACACAGAGTTTTGACAAAATGCATAAGGACTCAACCGTACAAGCACGTATTTCAAAGGAAAAAATATTCCCTGAATTTTGCTTAGTTATATCTAAAATTGTTTTTTGCTGCTGCTATAAAATTTAGTATTGTGGACTTAACTCCTTTTGCTTCCGAACGCTTCATATGTACATGCATAAATTTATATATATTCATATAAATACATATATAAAAAATTAACCATCCATCTAAAGCTAAGTTGCGTTTAATTTTGTGCATTTTGTACGTCATCATTGCCTCCTAACAAGAGCCTTTTGTTCCCGTCTTTGAGTCTCCTTTTGTATTTCTTGTCCCTTAAGAGATGCACTTTTTCACAAAAAAAAGGAAGATGGGGAAAGATGCTTCGAAGAGAAATGAGGGGGAAATGCGAGGGAAATTGAGTCTTATTGTCCTCTAATTAGGAAACGTGGAGGGAAAGCTGGAGAGTTGGAGAGGGACGTCAAAGAGAAAGCTTAAAAGAACGTGTGATCTTGTTATCCCGGAAAAGAAGGTTATATTTCGTATTTCAATAAAAGCTGGAGCAAATTGGGGATGAAAGGTATCTGTTCCGGAAGGGTTGGAATAAGTTTGGAGTGTAAGATTTTTGGGATGATTTGGACAAGCACTTGACGGGGAAAGCGGATGCTCTTTATTTGGAGGAAATACAGATGAGGTAATTTTGAAGGAAAAGCTGGAACTGGCATGGACGACGCTGGAAGGAGAGATAGAAAGAGGAGAGAAAGGGCACGCAAAAACTGGGAAAATGAACAAATGAACCAAGATATGAGAAATGAACTGAAAAACGAAAAAAGGAACCAAAAAACGAGAAAAGAACAGAAAAATGAAAAAACGAACCAAAAAACAAGAAAAGAACTGAAAAATGAAAAAAAGGACCAAAAAATGAGCAAAAGAAAGAAAAAATTGTAAACAGAACGGCAAAATGAACGAAAGAAGGTAAAATGAAAAAAAAGAAAAGAATAATGAAACAGAGAGGAAAAATTAAAAAAAGAAAGGAAAAATTAGACAGAGGAAAAATTAAGAATGAAATCAAAAATGAAAGAATATGAAACAAATAGGAAAAATTAAAAAGACGAGAAAAATTAAAGAAACTGAAAAATAGAGGAAAAATCAAAACGTGAAAGGACAAATGAAAGAAAATGAAAAATATGTACAAGAAAGATTAAAAAGAAAGGAATATTGAAAGAAAATTAAAAATACAAGAAAAATTAAAAAGAGAGGAAAAATAAATAATAAGAAAGTAAAAATGAAAGAAAATGAAAAATAGCGGAAAAATCAAAAAATGAAATGACAAATGAAAAATGGAGGAAAAATTAAAGAAAAAAAGAAATGAAAAATAGAGCGAAAATTAAAGAAAAAATTAAAAATAAACGAAAAATCAAAGAAAAATGAAAAATAAAGGACAAATGAAAAATGGAGGAAAAATGAAAAATAAAGGACAAATGAAAAATGGAGGAAAAATGAAAGGACAAATGAAAAATGGAGGAAAAATGAAAGGACAAACAAAAAATAGAGGACAAATTAAAGAAAAAATGCAAAATAAAAGGACAAAGGAAAAGTGAAGGAAGAATTAAAAAAAGAAAGGAAAAATGAAAGAAAGAAAGAAAACATTAAAAATAGAGGAAAAAAGGACAAACAGAAATAAAAAAAAGAAACGAAATGGAAGAAAAGTAAAAACAGAAATAAAAGAAAAGAAATGGAAGAAAAGTAAAAACAGGAAGAGGCAGAAAGAAGAGAGAAATTGTAGAAGAGAAAATAAAGCAGAGAAAGGGAGACAAAATCTGCCACGTCCGCATCCATTTAAGATGGCCTTCACCACACCCAAAGGAGGAAGACAAGGAGCTGGATTGTGTGTTCAGAGGGCCTTATAATCTCATCTTTGCCTCCTTGCCTCCTCCGTCTCCTCATCACACGTCGAGATCTCTCCCCTCGCCCTCCTCCTCCTCATCTACTTTATTATCACTATTTTCGCCCTGAATAATAAGCACCAAATTCCCAGCCTCTCCTGCGAATGCCTTCATTTATAGGGCCTTCTCCTCTAATCAAATGACTGTTTATGGTGTGAGGAGCTTCCGTATTTCACTCATTTTTGGACTCTCCCCAACCACCTCTTAGCCCTTTCACTCACAGCTCATTTCCCGCTATTCTTCTCTTCCCCTCCCAGCTTATTTTGATTTCTCAAGCGGTGTTTTGACAATCCAAAGGGAAGGAAATGAACAGTGTTTATAAAGAAGCATAATCAGATGGTTTATGGGACGTTTGGGACAAGCGAGGGCAAGTTCAGGGGGGAAACAAGGATCCTATTTTGGAAAAGTGAGTAGTTTCGTTTTGAACAGGAGATGTTATCCCACTATTTTATTCTCATCTTCGCCCTTTGACAAATGGAGGGAAGCTTCCACATTTTGAATGTATTTATGATCCTCAATATCACTGGCTCAATGCACAGTTCTGGGAGGTGAAGGTCAAGTGTGGCGGGCACTTTTAGCTGAAACTTATTCTTGGTACAAAAATGTTTTTTTTTCCGTACTTTTTAACAAACTAGCACAAAGGGAGCTTAATAGGCGTTTTTTCATAACTTGCTTCGTATTGCCCACGATTGTTATGGGTGAATGGCTTTAATTTCAAACCCGTCGTTTGTCACGGCGCCAAGGTTGTGCCAAACCTCCTTCAATGGCTTAGTTCCGGCAAAGTAGGTTAAACAAATCTCAGTCAAAGTATATTAATTTCAGTGAGAACCTTCCTTATCAAATCTCAGGTCGGAACTAAAACGATCTCAATTTAATCGTCTCTCATCAATTAAGTTCTTCAACCAATCAAACTGTCTACATTTCACTATGACCACAATTCTTACTACAGTATAAAGCCCGTGTCACGCTTCAAAACTTCGCGACGCTTCCGTTATATTTTCAGGCTTGAATCACCTGCAAAACTCGCGAATAAACCGGAAGTTTAGAAATATTCGCGATATTGCAGGTTAATTCAAGCCTGGCTACATACATCGACGAAAATATAAAAATGAGGGAAATAATTTATGTCTTCTGTTTTCGTCAGCGTAGTTTATTTGCTGTCACATCTTCGCATGGGTTTCCTCCTTTCTGAATACTGATCGACCCCGTAAAATTCTTTTAAGACGCTTTATTATGTCTTCCCATTTTCTGGTTTATATTTCTCAAAAACTAATTAGATTTTCATTAAATTCAAATTCATTTAAATTAAATTGTAGATCCGCAAGCCCGACGGCTTCAGGGAAAATCAGACAAAATGATCATGTCCGGACTGAAACAGTGAACACTCTTTTGAAAGGAAATAGATAAAATCACAACTAACGAGAAACACATGGCAAATTTTCGAGCAACTGAGCATGTTAAAACAAACTTGCTTGCTCAAATGCCTTCATTAAAAGCCAAGATAGGCTTTAAAATTACGCTCTTTGCCAAGAGAAATTAAATAAGGAAATAAGGTATAAATCTAAGGGCCTAAAGGAATCCAGTTTTGAAATAGAAACCAGGATATTTCGACCAGGAAATCCAGTGATCAGCTATTCTAACCATGGCAACTTTCACGTGACTGCTGCCGCAGGAGGTGTGGGCAGACTAGTTAGCTAATAATAACATCATAAACAATAAGTCGTTTCTTTACCATTCTGATAATTTGTATTGCAATTTTTCCAAATTTCCCTTCGCTCTTTTTTCTGCTCATTCCCTAACCCTTTCTCGTCCAGGCTTGGTGAATGAGGAGAAATGTTACTTTGGGCACTCGCAAAAATGTGAGGGTGGGCCAGTTCAGAAAATGTTAAATCTCCACCTTTCCTTCTTTCCCCCAAACGTCCTCCCGGATTGTGGTGAGTGAATGTACGGGGAAACAATTATCTCAGCTCCCAATTTCTCACCAAACTTATTTCCCGCCACTCCATGCTGTCCGCTTTTTCTCAACTTTTTCTATCTTCCGTCTTTCTCTCTCTTTCTCTCACTATCTTTCCCACTACAATTTCTCTCTCTCTCTCCTTGTCTTTTCCCTATAATATTCTTTCCTCTCAAGCCTCCTCCAGCCTCCCGCTATTAACGGCGAAATCCGCTCCACCGCACCGCCCTTCCCCCTTGATATACATATATGTACATATGCATATACATATGTATATACATGCGTACATATGTATTCCACACATGCACGTGCATACAAAAGAATCTCCTCCGGATTTCGATTTGGCTCATCTCAGACTCAGATTCCTCCTGCACTGACCGATCCTTGGAGGAGCAAAAAAAAAAAAAGTCGTGCAACTGGATTCCTATATGATTTTTTCTCCTTATAGTAACGACGCCTATAGTAAATATTGGTGCTACTTTGGTAGCGTAGTAGGAGTTGGTCCCATAATAATATTTTTTCCCATCTCGTGCTCTGGATTCAGGGAGCATCATCCCCATTATTATCCTCCGCACTGGGTCGGTAGGTCTTCTTGGCTTTAACAGCGGTAGCAACCACGATTTCCAATCCTTTTTTTTATGTCCCTGATAAATTCTATCCTTTTTTCTTACTCTTCCTTATTCTCCCTTTTTGTCTCCGTATTTTTCTTGTAGTTTTCATAGACCAAAAAAATGTGGACAGAAGTTTGCGGTGTGTCTATGCACATTATTAGCCCAATTTGAAAAGGCACACAGAATTAGGAGAGAGCCTATGATTACATGTAGACGAATGGATTTACACGGGGATAATTGCATGTGCTTAAAAGACATCCCCGCCTTTACTGAATTTATTCAACGGCCTTGTATACATTATACATTCTGTGTGTACAATCCTTTATTATGGGATTACAGGGAGGATAAAGAGGGAAGAGGAGGAGGAAGGGAAAGAGAGAATGATGAGACTGATGGAGGGAGATAATAAATAATAATAACAGAGTGAATGAGCCGGAGAATCCAGCTGGATAATGATGATTCTTGTCTCCAGCCACTCACGAACTGCCTCCAGTTGTCCAGTCCCAGTCTGGGCTTCTTTAAACATTGTGGTAAGTACATATATGTACATAGTTGTACTTGGGCACGGATTTATCACTGGAATACTGGCTACAAATTTCTCTTCTTATTGTTTCTCCTCACAATTTGTTTTTTACTTTTCACCTCACAATTTCTCTTTTTATTTTTCTCCTCACTATTTCTCTTGTATTTTTTCTGCTCACAATTTCTTATTTATTTTTGTCCTCACAATTTCTCTTGTAGTTTTTGTCCTCACAATTTCTCTTGTTATTTTTCTGCTCACGATTCCTCTTTTATTTTTTGTCCATACAATTTCCCTTGTCATTTTTGCCCTCACAATTTCTCTTGTATTTTTTCTCTTCACAATTTCTCTTTTTACTTTTTGTCCTCAAAATTTCTCTTCTCATTTTTCCCCACACCATTTCTCTTGTATTTTTCTCCTCACAATTTCTCTGTTATTTTTTCTCCTCACAATTTCTCTTGTATTTTTGTCCTCACAATTTCTCGTTTAATTTTTGTCCTCACAATTTCAGTTGTATTTTTTCTCCTCACAATTTCTCGTTTAATTTTTGTCCTCACAATTTCTCGTTTAATTTTTGTCCTCACAATTTCTCGTTTAATTTTTGTCCTCACAATTTCTCTGTTATTTTTTGTCCTCACAATTTCTCTGTTATTTTTTGTCCTCACAATTTCTCTTGTATTTTTTCTCCGCACAATTTCTGTTTCATTTTCCTCCTCACAATTTCTCTTGTATTTTTTCTCCTTTTTTTACTCTCGCTTTTCTGCAGCTCCCTTTAATTCTTCGGTAAGCAACTCGGAGCTAACAATAAAAAAGCTCTTCATTGTTAGCTCACCGGTTCCTCGGATATCTCCAGCAGCCGCGGCACGCAGATCATTTCGTATTTCAAGCTGTCATTCTTCTCATTCAGAGGCCAATCGCAACGAGAGCAGGTCGTGATAATGCCACAGAGATATCTCTCTCACTCTCTCCGTCTCTCTGTCTCTCTCTCTCACTCTCTCTCACTCTCTCTCACTCTCTCTCTCACTCTCTAGCTTTCACTCTTCTCTCTCGCTCTCTTTCTCCCTCAGATTCTTCCTGCCTAAAGTCCCCGCTAAATAATCATTCTTTTATACATGTCATTATTCCTCCTTGCACAAGCCTCTTCACAAAATAAAAATGGGAAGCACAACAATGAGATTAAATCCACAAAAACGTGCACTATTACCAGCTAATCTCAGCCAAGACTTTTATTTCCTCTATTGTTTTATTGTTGTCGGGAAGGGATCAAAAAGTGGGATCTTTAGGGAAAAGGAAAATATTATTACACGGCACAAGTGCTCTGATTGGACGGTGTTATCAAGGGTAATTATCAGGAAATGGGAGATTAAAGGATCCTTCAATTCCATTATTTAAATTCCTTTAACCCCTCGGATTCTTTCTCTTGGCGGATGTCCTTTTTCAGTCGACGCTCTCTAAAACACCACCCTATTTACACCAGAAAAAATGCTCTTATAACGAACTGCTGGTATACAGAATTATAGAGTTATAGGGTGTGCTCTTATAGAGAGCACACTTTGCATGGTAAAGCGGTAGGGGGGATTCAGCACTGCTGTTATAGAGGAAGTGCTCTTATACTGAGGGCTGGCATAGGAAGAGTCGACTGTATTACTAAACGAAGTTCGTTGGATCTAGAAAAGAGCAGTTGGAAAAATGGGATTTTGCGCTCATTTACAACTTATTTTCCTTGCGAAATGGATAATTTAAATAGGAATATTGCGGGTATAAAAAAGGGGGGAAGGTTCAGAAAAAAACGGGGATAAGTCTATGTTTTTTATTGTTTATTATGGTTTAGTATGCACTGGCCGAAGTGCTCGATTAGGCAAGGAGATGCGGCTGACAAAAATGAAGAAAAGTGTATTCTTGTCCGATGATTTTATCAGGATTTAGTCGTCATCTTAATGGAAGTCCAGTGGACGTGATTTGCATTCAAGACGGAAATATTTCCTGCCAGCTTTTTCTACTTTCAGTTTTTTCCTGCGAGTTTTCCCTTTCTCCCTTTTTTTTTCTTTTTTTTCTCTCGTTGGCAGGTGTGCGTCCATTACGCCACAAGTGCAGCGGATCTGCAGAGGTTTATATGTACGGAAAAGGATTATTGTGGTTACTATTTTACTATTATTATTTTTTTTGTTATTTTTTGTACATTATTTGAAGGGCCATTTATCTTTTAATTTATTTACTGCATATTTCTCCCTTGATTACGTGCTCCGCTCGGATGATGATGAGACTCATGATGAGGATGTTCACGTCATGGTTAAACTACGCATCTTTTAGACATACACACATAAGGGTCTCCATGCAGACATAAGTATCTACATGTATACATATATTATGTGTATATATACGTCCAGGTTTCTTATATGTTTTTATCACTCCCACTTGTACATGGTAATGGACAGTCTTTTATTGTTTTTTAAAGGTTGTCAAATAAAACGGTTTATGGGGTCTAAAGAGCTCCGCGTGTATGCCTTGTAAAGAATTGGTTACATGTTGTTTCCTCAGAGTTTTTTATGTAAACGAGATAGACAGAGACAGACAGAAAGGGAGAGAAGAAGAGGAAAAAAGAGAAGAGGGAAAATAGACAAAAAGCAGAGAAAAGAGACATCGTGAGAAAGAGAAAAAGAGGAAAACGGAGGAGGGAGAAAGAGAATAAAAAGAGTGAGAAAAAAGATAATAAAATAATAGAGGAAGAGAGAGAAGAAAATGTAGAAAAAATAGAGCGAGAATAAAATGTGGAAAAAAAATAAAAAGAGAGAAAGAGAGAATAAAATGTGGAAAAAAAATAAAAAGAGAGAAAGAGAGAATAAAATGTAGAAAAAAATTAAAGAGAGAAAGAGAGAGAATAAAATGTAAAAAAAAATAAAAAGAGAAAGAGAGAGAATAAAATGTAGAAAAAAATAAAAGAGAGAAAGAGAGAGAATAAAATGTAGAAAAAAATAAAAGAGAGAAAGAGAAAGAAAATGTAGTGCGCGGATGTATGATTATTTTGTACTGTCTTGTCTTGACACTACACAAATAAAGATATCTCACTTCCAATCAAGTTAATTCCCCCAAAGCTACTTCCTTCACTCTGTAAATTCCTTTACAGTGGAGTCTCTATATAACAACTCTGAAGGGAAGGGCGAAAAATATTGTTACAGGGAAAATTTGTTACATAGAATACAGAATATGTACCTTATGTACGAAGGACGGAAAAAATAATGTTGTTACTGAGAAAAGTTGTTATAAAGAGAGATGTTATAGAGAGACTCCACTGTTCTGGAATATGAGTTCCAAATAATAAAGTGTCGCACTGGTGGAATGCTCTACAGCAATACTTAGCCCTCCTGGTAGTAGAGAAAACTTTCTCCTTGTAAATAAATCTATTCAGAGGCGTCCCTATGAACTCCCTGAATATCGAATTGGTCCAAGCTAACTAAACGTTTGGATTAACCCAGTTGGTTGAAAGCACACGCGAAATTCGAATAAATCCTGGAGGAATCTAAGATTCCCACTTGAGTTGATACTTTTTACCAATTAAAACCAATTTTGTTATACGAGGCAGTTGTTACTCTTACGATAATTCAATAAAACCGATGAAACATCTCTGATACAATTCAGAATAACTCTGCCGTATTTATACCAAATTATGAAACGTTCTCAGTGACACATTTCAAAACCTTCATAGAACTTTCTAGAAGACCTTAGAAAAGCTTCGATTTTCTGGAAGAGAGAAAGTAGCCCTTTTTCTTCACAATACATAAATATTAGATCATAGAATAAAACAAAGTGCAAACTTCAGCAAACTTTAAAATCAACGTTCATGATTAATCGGTATACATACTACTATAGAGAACGTTCCTCAATCTCACACATACACACCAAAATCGTACACACTCACACATATTTGAGTCACACACGTAAACGAAAAAGTATGTAGGAGATACAATCTTATGTATTATTACTTCGCGTGTATAGAAAAAATGGAAAGAGAGAAAGAGAAAGAAAAAAATAGAAAGACATAAAGAGAGAAAATGCAAAAAAAAAATAGGAAGAGAGAAAGAAAATGTAGACAAAAATACAAAAAATATAAAGAGACTAAGAAAATGTAAGCATAAATACAAAAAATATAAAGAGACAAAGAAAATGTAGACAAAAATACAAAAAATATGAAGAAAGAAAGAGAAAAAAAGTATAAAAAAATACAAACAATATCAAGAGAGAAAGAGAAAGAAAATGCAGACAAAAATACCAAAAATAAAAACAGAGAAAGAGAAAGAAAATACAGACAAAAATACCAAAAATAAAAAGAGAGAAAGGGAAAGAAAATACAGACAAAAATACCAAAAAATAAAAAAGAGAGACAGAGAAAGAAAATACAGACCAAAATACCATAAATAAAAAGGGAGAAAGAGAATGAAAATGCAGACAAAAATACCAAAAATATAAAGAGAGAAAGAAAGAAAATGTAGAAAAAATACATCCAATACTAGCGAGAGACAGCGAAGAAAATGTAGAAAACAATATAAGGAGAGACAGAGAAAGAAAATGTAGAAAAATACACAAAATACTAGAGAGAGACAGAGAATAAAATGCAGAAAAATATCAAGAGAGAAAGACAGAGAAGCAAATGTAGACAAAAATACTTAAAATACTAGAGAGAGACAGAGAAGAAAATGTAGAGAAATCGAGAAGTCTAGGAAAGAAAGAAACTAGGAAAAAATGAGAACGAAGGGAAAACAAAAATGGTGATAGAATGTGAGAGGACAAATCAGAGAAAGCAATGAAAAAAGCGAGAGACCAGATGAAGAAATATAGCGAAAAAGTGGGGACTTCTGCATAGGTACGCGTGTTGCTAGTTGCTATATTTGTTAATTTGGGTAAATAAATGACAAAGTGATATTTGACGTCAAGGAAACATTGGGAGCGGGCTAAATACAAATACACGTGTTTATACCTTCCCGCCATGAAACCCGGAAAAAAAGACAGCGGCATTAAAAGGGAAGCTACAGAGAGAATTCCGCCCAAATGAAGTAGTCCCAGCTAAAGCTTTGGGGCTCCCCCAAAAAAACGGTAAAATCAGTGAGGCATAGCTTAAAGTGCCATCAGCTTCCCCCAACCAAAATTGGGAAAAACTATAAGGCTGGAGAAAGTGAAAAAAAAAGGAAAACACAGCAGAAAATAGGACACCCACCAGAAAATGACGTACATAAAAAAATAGGACGGGAGATGCCATAAAGATTTAGTGGGTTGAAAGGTATAATGCCATGAAAGGGAAGGAGAGAGAGGGGAAAACGGGGAGGAAATCTTCTTCGGCTTTTCTCTTTCTTCCCCCCTAAAAATATTTCCTGAAAGGGAAAGCATCCACTATGTACAGGGTCTCAAGAAGGGATATAGCCCCCTTAAACAGTATGATCCAGCTATGTCACACAATTGCAATGGCATGTTTCTCCAACACAATTGTATTGCGGATCTAGAAAAACAAATTCATCCCGATCCGAGCACAATTACGGAAGTTATGGCTGTTTTCAAAAAAAAGTTAAACAAATTCAATTTTTGGCCAGCTACATTTTTTGTTTCCGCCTTCAAAAATAAAAATGTTCAGTCCTCCACTCACACTGAGATCAGAGATTTTTAAACTTTTTCTAAAAAAACCGCCATAACTTCCGTAGTTTTAGTCCGATCTAAATAAATTCAATTTTTCTGGGTTCACAATACAAGTTTGTAATCAGAAACATGCATTTTTTAAACTAAAATAAAAAAACCAGATTTTTCGGGAATTTTAATTTTTTGAACTTGGTGCAGGAAAATCGTCATAACTTAGTGATTTCTTGTTTGATATAAATGTGGATTTTTTCCCGGATCCGGAATAAAATTCTACTCAGGATTCACGCTTTTTCTGCTTTGTGTAAGTGGAGGACCAGAACGTTTTTATTTTTGAAGGTGGAAACAAAAAATTTAGCTTGCCAAAAACTGAATTTTTTAAACATTTTTTTGAAAAACGGCCATAATTTCCGGAATTGTGGTCGGATCGGGATAAATCTTTTTTTCTAGATCCGCAATACAATTCTGTTGGGGAAGCATGCCTTTGCAATTGTGTGACATAGCTGGATCATACTGTTTAAGGGGTGTATCCTTTCTTGGCACCCTGTACAGCTTCCAGAAGGGAGAAAAAGCCTCCGCTTCTTCTTTCAAAAAGTGTATCAAGTTGATCCAAAATTTTCTGGTTGTTACCTTCGAATTAACGGGATTAACCAAGTCCCGCCAAAAGTTTGCTCATTCCACGCCACCCAAAAAACTTTTTCACCTCACATTCCCCATCCGTGGCTGTACAGTTATTGGACGTCGTCCTCTTCTTTCTCTCGGGATCCCTCTTTCACTTTCTCTCTCACTTTCTCTCACTTTCCCTTTTGTATATTTTGAGCCTCCTCGGATCTCCTTTCTCTGGTGAAAGGAGGGCTTAAAATGTATGTACATACCGTGTGAGTATATGGCCTCTCCCATTCCCCTCTGTTCCTCTTCACCCTCCTCTCAATGGCCACATTAGCCGGGGAAGTATTTGATGAATCGACGGAAACAAAACGAATTAAATCTTGTAACTTATTTAATTCCACCCAAAGGCTCATTTTCCTAGCTCATCTCATTCACTCAGGAGGGGCGGAAGGGGAGCCATGTCACCCTTTTTTATACTCATCTCTCTCTCTGTCTTTCTCTCTCTCTCTCTTTCTCTTCCTATCTCCCTACCTTTCTCTCTCTCGATTTCTCTGTCTATTTCTCTCTGTCTCTATCTGTCCCCAACTTCCACACTTTCATTTCTTCCTGGAGATCGCTTTCACAGTGGCATTGTGTCTGTTTCCAAGCTGTTGGTAGAAAAAGTCTAATAGAGACCTTTTCTTCCGTGCTTCTTTTTAGTAACAAAATGCTAATTTGAAGCCATTCTCTCTCTTCTCCTAGCTCTTTTTCCCGCAAAATATATAAATATATACCTATGTATACCTATTATATGTATATACTTGTATAGCTATATATCTGAACCTGTTCACGGCTTCTCTTTTTATCTGTTTTTCTTTACTTTCGAAGTATTTGTTTTTCTGCTCACACTTAAATTCTTTTTCCTACGTCCTTTCTATCTTTTTTTCTTTTCTTGTCTTTAGCCGTTTTATTTTTTTATTTTATTATCTTCTATCTTTTGCCGTTTTCTTTCTTTCTCTCTTTCTCTTCTTTTCTTCTGTCTTTTGCCGTTTTCTCTTTTATTTTTGTTCTTTCTTTTTCTTTTTTTCTCTTTTATTTTCGCTCTTTCTTTTTCTTCTTTTCTTCTTCTTTTTTTTGCCGTTTCCTTCTTTCTTTTATTTTTTATTTTGTCTTTCTTGCCGGTCTTTCTTGTTTTCTTCTTTCTTTCCTTGTTTTTGTTTTTTCTTTCTTTTTTTTGTTTTTTCTTTATTCCCTTTTATTGTTTTTTTCTTTCTTTCTTTTTCTATATTTCTTTTTCTTTCCTGTTGTCTCTCTCTTTTTCTGTTTTCCTTTTCTTTCTCTATTTTTCTTGTTTTTTTCTCTCTTTTTCTGTTTCACTTTCTTTCTTACTTTCCCCTGCATATATTCTCTCTTAATTTGCCTTCTTTCTGTTTCTTCTTCCCTTTTTGCGATTACTTTTTTCCTTTCACTTTCCCATCCGTTCTCCATTCTTACTCAATCCTGTTTTTGTCTTTCTTCCTCGAATTTCCTTTTGTTTCCATTGCACGCTCTTCTTCCATCCATCTCTATTTTCTATTTTTCTATGCTTTCTATTTTTCTTTCTCTCTGGAATATTTATTTTCTCCCTTTTTTCAATGCTTACAAAATTCCTCTCCCGTGTTTTTCCTTCCTTTTCCTACTTCTCGCCAATTCCCTCTTGTTTCTTACTGCCCTTGTCTTCCTGCTATTTACTCAGCATTATTCCTCCCCAAAATCCCTTGCCCAATTACTTCTCGGTCTAATTTTAATTTTCCGGGGATCAGAATATATTTTTCTGTTTGGAAGAATAAATATATATTGGAAAAATGAAATCAGGGTATACCCTTACGAATAAAACCAACCCCAACCCCCAACTAACCAAAACACTTAGAAAAACCACCAAGAGAATCTCTTGCACTTGCACCCATGCATGCAGTGTCGGCCTGAATTAGCAAAAAGAGGGGCGGAGGAAACCAAATAACAAATAACCTTCCCGGCCAATGGGAGCACCCACTAATAATAACTCTTTGTTTTTGTTTGTTTCCCTTTCAGGCCTTATGAAAACACGTCTTTTTGGAGAGGAAAAGGAAGAGCACTAAAAAGGCTCATCCACGTCACCGATGAAAGGGATGCTTTTCCTATGGATGCTTCTCAGGGGGTGTTTTTTAAGGGGGAAGATAATGACAGAGTAACTAAAAATAAATGACTTCCGAAACCACTTAATCAAAGTCCTCCAACACTCAGCGTTGGAGCGTCTCTCTCTCTCTCTCTTTCTCTCTCTCTCTCTCTCTCCCTCTCTCTCTTCCTCTCCCAAAGTGCCTTTCACACCTCTCCCCACAGCGAGAAGAGTGGAGAGCCAATCTACTAATTACTTTCATATATAATGGTCACATGGTGAGGCAATAAATTTTATTTGTCATTTCATCACTCCCAAAAAATGGTGGGGGAAGAAATCCATGAAGTGAGCCCCTACATCATGCTTTAGGGGAAAGTGCCACGTATGTACAGGGTGCCAAGAAAGGATATAACCCCCCCATAAATGGTATGATCCAGCTATGTCACACAATTGCAAAGGCTTGTTTCCCATGCATAATTGTATTGCGGATTTATAGAAAAAAAATTCCATAACTTGGTCAATTTGTGTTTAAGCTCTATGAAAATATTTTATCTAGATTCGCAATAAATTGTGCTAACAAAAAGTCCTTCTCCCAATTTGTACCGTTGGGAAAACATTAAAAGATTTGTACCTAAATGCAGAAACAAAAAATTAATGTTGTCGAAAATTCAAATTTTTCATTAAAAAAAAAACCGCCATAACTCGACCATTGTTGGTCGCATCGGGATGAATTATTTTTCCTAGAACTACAATAAGAATCTGTATGGGAAAAATGCTTTGTCTATTTTGCAGCATTGTTGCATCATATTGTTTAGGGGGTATATCGTTTCTTGACACTCTGTACACACACACGTATAGAAGGATTGACAATGATCCATTTTGAAAATTAATGCAGAATCTCTCATAAAAACTTGGAATTCCCCCGAGCTTTCTCTCTTCCTCCTCCTCAACCAGAAGCCGGAGAAGGAAAGGAGTAATTTTGGGAGAAAGGTAATTTTCTCAAGAAAATGTCTGAGAAAGGCTTTCGAAGAAGATTAAAAAGTCCCCCGGATGTCGTGCCTGCCACGTGCAATTCGTCATTCTCAAGTGATGAGGCCGGATTTACGTGGAGGCATTCATGATAGGGAAGGCAAAGATCCATTTTTAATGATATTTTTAATGGCAATGATCCATTTGAACCATTTTTAGTTCGATTCGTTTCAAAGCTCGAATCGGATCGAAATTCGCAATTCGATCGGATTCATGATGCAAATGTTCGATTCGGTCCGATTCAACTCATAGATTGAATCGAATCATGGATGAAACGATCCAAAAAATATATTATTTGTGACACATTTGTTTACTTTTTGCAAATTTTAGACATATAATATGAAGCCTATTCGTTCACCACTTCAAATACATGCAAGTAGCCTTGATGTAATATTCACCGTTGATTTATATTTGCTACAATATTTTTGGAGTTATTACTCTGCTTCGCAAAAAAATCCAAAAAGGTTTTAAATAATGGATCGAATGGCGGTTAAATTCTACGATCCGATTTACGTCTTTAATGGAATTGTTTGTTTCCATTCACGGTGTGGAATCAAATCAAAATTTCAAGTGTTTGAATTGAACAGAATCGAATCGAATTTTCAAGTATTTGAATTGAATCGAATTGAATTGTCAAGTATTTGTATTGAATCGAATCCAATCGAATTTCCAAGTATCTGAATTGAATTGAGTCGAATCGAATTTCGAAGTATTTCAATTGCATCGAATCGAATCAAATTTTTAAGTATTTGAATTGAATCGAATCGAATTGACAAGTATTTGAATTGAATCGAATTTTCAAGTATTTAAATTGAATCAAATCGATTTTAATTTAATTTTCAAGTATTTGCATTGAATAAAATCGAATCCAATCGAATTTTCAAGTGTTTGAATCGAATCGAATCAACTTTGCAAGCATTTGAATTGACTCGAATCGAATCAAATTTCAAGTATTTGAATTGAATCGAAACCTCCGATTCAGAATCGAATCGTTGCCACCTTTAAACCACAAATTTTCTCTGGTGCTGTTTGAAGGCAGTCACAAATGTTCGTTGAGCCCCTTCAAGGCGTGTTCAGACATTTCGGAATTTGGGTAAAATAGTCTTTTCTAAGCAGAATTGTATAGCGAATCTATTCGACGGGGTTTAATCCAAATCCGTCCATGGGATAATCCTACACGTTTATATGCTTAATCCGGATTTTTAGACCGCGATGGACAATTCCTTCCTTTTTTCCTTCCCGAACTTTCCTTTATTTTTGCCCTTTTTTGATAAACTTAAAAAGTTTGTACCTTCCAAATTAGAGGAAATTCCCCAGGAAGGAGAAAAAAGTTTATACTTTTCTTCTCCGGCCAGAAATCCAGAAATTGTATAACACTTATCATATGCTAGTTGAGTTACAATGCGGGCTAAATTGAGTTGATGGTGCAAAGTGAGGCTGTCACGTGGAAAACTATATTTTCTCTCTCCCTTCCTCTTTATTTTTTTTTTTACTTTCCTCCTATTTTTTTCACCTTCAACTTTTCTATCTCTCTAATCTCCAGAGGATTTACTCGTCCCTTCCTTAAATCAACTACCTTCTACACGCATCCATCGTCACGTATAAAAGGGGAGAAAAGGAGGAAGGGAAAAGATTCTGGGCTTTTTAGCTTTTTTTTTGCTATACTTTTTTCCTTCCACAAAAACTTATGTGGGGGGATTGAGCTGGTTAAATAACTTGCACACACACAAATGTCGAGACTTTTGCAAAAGATACACATGGACCGGGAAAGTTTTTTTTCCCCCCTCTTAAACTGTGCAATCTGAAACGAAATATAAAAAGGTGGGGACGGATCGGGACAAAAGTCTGGCTCAATCTCTTCTTGTCCCTTTTTACTTCGTGGAGAAGTTTATTTCTCTTTCAAGCTTTTTTATTTTCTTATCTTTCCCCTGGAACATTTATTTCTTTTTCTTTTAATTTTTTGGTCTCTATTTATTATTTCGTGTGCCTCTTTTCTATTTTTCCGGTCTTTCCCTATTATGTTTTTTAACCTTTTCGCATTTGCTGATTTCTTACCGTCTTTCTGTATTCATTTCCTTTTTTCTGGTCTAATTATGTTTATTTTTTCTCTGAACATTTTTCATTACTTTCTCTTCTATTTTTCGGGTTTAATTTAACATATTTTTCTTTTGATTTTTCATCACTTTCTTTTCTAATTTTTCTGATTTAATTGTGTCTATTTTTTCTCTATTCATTTTTCTGATTTGATTGTGTTTTTTTCTCTTTTAATTTTTCTGCTTTAAATATGTTCTTTCTTTCTTTTAATTTTTCTGATTAAATTTTGTTTTTTTTTCACTTTGGGTTTCTCTGATTTAATTGCGTTTATTTTTTCTCTTTTAATTTTTCTGATTTAATTGTGTTTATTTTTTCTCTTTTAATGTTTCTTCACTTTCTCTTCTATTTTTCTGATTTAATTTGGTTATTTTTCCTGTTTAAATTTTTCATAACCTCTTCTAATTTTTTCTTTTAATTTTTCTGATTTAATTGTATTTATGTTTTATCTTTTAATTTTTCTGATTTAATTGTATTTATGTTTTATCTTTTAATTTTTCTGATTTAATTGTATTTATGTTTTAT